>JAUCBJ010008930.1:0-71882 GCA_032718475.1 Nemertoderma westbladi | reverse complement strand
ATCAGTGATGCAGACAGTGAACACTAAACTACTGAACTGCAACTGTAGTGGTATTGCTGTATTGTTGATACTGTCCCTTGTGTTGTCCCCTGACTGTCAGACATCCTGGCGCCAACGGGTATAGAGTAGAACTTAGAACTGCGTCACCTGCGTTTCTCCTACTCGCGATGCCCTGCTGCACATGCAGTAGCTCCGGGTCGGGCCACCGCTGTAAGAGATGCACCTGCGTTACTGCGAGACGGGAGTGTACTAACTGCGCCCCGGGAAAGAAGGGGAAGTGTTCCAACGGTGGTGGGACATCTTCCTCGCAGCCGCTGCCTTCTCCTACCGAGAGAATCGTATCCGTTCCAGGTTCACATTCACTGTCGCAGCCATTGCCAGCGGATAGTGGTGGCGAGGAAGAAGATGACGAAGTTCAATGGCATGATACTTTGGTGGACTTCGATATAACTTTATCGGATTCGACCAGCCATTTGGGTGTTCCAGTGGCCTTTGTGTCGGGTGTCCCCGTGGCAAGTACGGGTGGCCCCCTAGTCCCCACAGAGTCTGGTGTGGTCCCTGAAGTTCCCCCAGGGTCTACCCTTGGAATTCCCGTGGTTCCCCCAGTGTCTGGCGTTGGTCCCTATGGCCCCCTGGTTCTCCCAGGGTCTACAATCTCCCCAGTGGTTCTTCCAGTGTCTGGAGTCACCCCAGTGGTTCCCGCAGGATCTGGTGTTGGCCCCCTGGTTCCCCCAGTGTCTGGAATCACCCTCCTGGTTCCCACAGTGTCTGGCGTTGGCCCCCTGGTTCTCCCAGTTTCTGGAGTCACCCACGTGGTTCCCCAAGTGTCCGGCGGTGGCCCACTAGTTCCCCCAGGATCTACAGTCTTACCAGTGGTTCCCCCAGGGTCTACAGTCTCCCCAGTGGTTCCCCCAGGGTCTACAGTTTCCCCAGTGGTTCTCCCAGGGTCTATAGTCTCCCCAGAGGTTCTCCCTGTGTCTGGAGTCACCCTCGTGGTTCCCCAAGTGTCTGGCGTTGCCTCCCGGGTTCTCCCAGGGTCGACAGTGTCCCCAGTGGTTCCCCCAGGGTCCACAGTCTCCCCAGTTGTTACCCCAGGGTCCACAGTCTGCCCAGTGGTTCTCCCACCACATGGCGTTGGCTCCTTGGTTCCGCCAGTGTCTGGAGTCACCCTCGTGGTGCCGCCAGTAGTGTCTGGAGCCACCCCAGGTGTTAGAGTCTCTCCAGTGGTTCCCCCATTGTCTGGAGCGTCATCCGTTGTTCCCCCAGGGTCTGGTACCCAGGTCCCGAGGGTCACTGAAATTACATGGGGTCAGAAAAAACTACCCAAACTCCAGTTTTTTGAAGCTCTAGACAATGTGTACAACGAGGTGGTACATTGGCCCGCGAATCTATTTTTAGTGCCTCAGGGGGCGATTGGTCGACAATTAGTTGGGGAGATGTCGAGACTCATTGCTCTTGCATCTAAGGATAATCTGTTGACAGACGTTGCGGCGATTGCGCTAATGGTGTTACCTGCCCTGCTCCTTCAGAAACCGAGTCGTTCTTCGACGGCGGCAACTCATCGTCGTGTTCTAGAACGGCGATTGGGGAGCTGGAGGGGAGGTGAGTTCGAAGAATTGGTGGTTGAGGCTCGTGCGATCCAGTATCACCTGCCGAAACGGCGGCAAACCGCTTCGCCAACCGTCGCCATGCAGAAGGCATTCGTTCGCCATATGCTGACGGGGAATATTTCTGCCGCTACGAGATGCCTTAGTGAGGCTTACCGAGGAGCGCCAATGAAGTTGAACGACTCGTTCACTGATAAAGATGGCGTAATGAAGATCGTAGGTGACGTATTGCGTCAGAAACACCCCCCAGCGCAACCGGCGGACGAGTCCATACTCATCTCGGAGTTTAGCGGTGCGCCGGAGCATCATGAAGTTATATTTGAGGCGATTAACGGGGAGGTGATTCTGTCGAGTTTACTCCGGATGAAGGGGAATGCCGCCGGGCCGTCCGGGTTGGATGTGCAGGGGTGGAAACACCTCCTGACAAAGTTTCGGACGGAGTCAACCGGCCTGGCCAACCAGATTGCGGAGTGGGCGAAACAGATCGCGCAGAAGGTGGTTCCTCCGGATTCGATATCCGCGTTGCTAAACTCGCGTCTACTGGCGCTCGATAAGAACCCCGGAGTTCGACCCGTAGGGATCGGAGAGGTTCTCCGTCGGGTCATCGGTAAGTCGATTATATACTGCATCCGTGAGGATCTCCAGGCTGTTGGAGGAGGGATTCAACTCTGTCTCGGCCAGAAAGCCGGCATTGAGTTCGCTATCCACAGCCTCAATGATGCGTTCGACGATGATGACTGCGACGCAGTGCTACAGATAGACGCAACAAACGCGTTTAACGTTCTTAACAGACAGGCTGCGTTGCACAATATTCGCGCGGTGTGTCCGGCGTTACACACAGTCGTAACCAACTGCTACAGTCGCCCATCCCGGTTGTTTGTTGGCGGAGACTCTTTGCTCTCCGAGGAGGGTACTACCCAGGGTGACCCGGTTGCCATGGCGATGTTTGGGAGCAGGACCTTGCCGTTTATAAGGACGTTGGGCGAGAGCTGTAAGATCCTTCAGCGATGGTTTGCGGATGATGGGAATGCGGCCGGGAAGCTCGTCGAACTGCGTAAGTACTGGGATATCGTGTCTCGACTTGGCCCGCTGTACGGATACTACCCGTCGAAGTGTCACCTAACTGTTAAGCTGGATAAGCTGGAGGAGGCCGAGGAATTATTTGCCAATACCGGCGTCATAATAAACACGGTTGGCCACGAACTCCTCGGTGGGGTTATCGGGACGGAGGAGTTTCGACGCGAATATACCGCGAAGAAAGTGGAGGAGTTTACGGCCCAGGTCGACCGGATCACCGACATAGCTGCGGTGGATCCCCACTGCGCGTACGCCGGGCTGGTGTTCGGTTTGTCGTGCCGGTGGCGGTACGTGTCGCGGGTAGTTCCTGGTGCAACCGACCACTTCGGGAAACTCGAAGAGTCGGTAGAACTCTTCCTCTGCCAGATCACCGGCAGAGCGTCGATTACGTGGGAAGAAAGACTGCTGCTGTCCCTGCCAGTCCGGCACGGTGGATTGGGCGTTCCGGTTCCCGCCGACCTTGACGCACAGTACGGCAACTCGCGCGATATGTGCGAACCGTTTCAGCTAGCCGATACCCATTCGATGTCGGTGATCCGGGAGCGGCAGAAGCTGGCATTGGCCGCGCTGAAAGTTCGTGGGGCGCTGCACCTGAAAACTAAAACAGAAGAGGTGTACAGGAATATCTCGCCAAACCAACGCAAGTTGTGTGAGTTAACCTCAGAGAAAGGCGCTTCAACTTGGCTTAACACCAAACCGCTAACCCAAGTTCAAACTCACCTAGATAAGGAAGAGTTCCGAGACGCCCTGAGTCTACGTTACGGGTGGTCCCCTAAGGATCTCCCAGCTCGTTGTGCCTGTGGGGAGCGATTTTCCGCTTCGCATATTCTGTCGTGCCCTACTGGAGGTTTCCCCTCCATAAGGCACAACGAGATCCGCGATTTCGTGGCTGATTCTCTTACCGAGGTGGCGCACAATGTGGCAGTTGAGCCGATGCTCCAGCCACTGACAGGCGAGCAGTTCGCCCTCCGATCCGCTTCGACTGACCAGCAGGCGCGGCTGGACGTTTCGGTGAGTGGCTTCTGGGGCAACCGCTTCCAGAGGACCTTCATCGACGTTTCAGTATTTAACCCGCTGGCCGCTACGAACGCCGCCATGTCTTTGGATGCCGCCCATCGCCATCACGAGGACCGAAAGATCCGGAAGTACGAGGAGCGGGTGAGGGAGGTTGAACACGGCAACTTCACTCCCCTCATCTTCACGGCTTTCGGCGGGATGTCCAAAGCCACCACGCAGTTTGTTACTCGCCTGGCTCACAAGATCGCAGACAAAAGGGAGGTCCGGTACTCCGACAGTATTACCTGGGTTCGCCGGCGACTGAGTTTCGCGTTGCTGAGGTCGTCGCTGCTCTGTTTGCGTGGCTGTAGATCAGCTTCTCGCCGCCCAGTCCGCTGCAATATCGCGGAGGCGTCCATTCTCCTGGCGAATGCAAACTCGGACCCAACAGGCTGAATGGCAGTGCAGTGGTAGGCAGTGCAGTACACAGTACAGCAGTACATACTGTTTAAATAGCAATCTGGTTGCTAGGCAGCCGTCAAATACAGCTGGTGGTGGTTGTACAATTGTTTTTTAAATTTCCCGCGTTTCTGTAATTACTGTTTTTAATTGTTTGTTATAGTGCCTATAATTGTGTTTGTATTTCTGAAGGTTTTTATTATTTTGTGAATAAATGAGGCTTGTAAAGTTGTAAAAAAAACATTCAATCAGTAAACACATTCAATCAGTAACCACATTCAATCAGTAAAAACACATTCAATCAGTAAACACATTCAATCAGTAAACACATTCAATCAGTAAACACATTCAATCAGTAAACACATTCAATCAGTAAACACATTCAATCAGTAAACACATTCAATCAGTAAATACATTCAATCAGTAAACACATTCAATCAGTAAACACATTCAATCAGTAAACACATTCAATCAGTAAACACATTCAATCAGTAAACACATTCAATCAGTAAACACATTCAATCAGTAAACACATTCAATCAGTAAACACATTCATTCAGCAAACACATTCAATCAGTAAACACATTCAACCAGAAAAAAAATTTAATCAGTAAACACATTCAATCAGTAACCACATTCAATCAGTAAACACATTCAATCAGTAAACACATTCAACCAGTAAACTCATTCAATCAGTAAACACATTCAATCAGTAAACAAATTCAATCAGTAAACACATTCAATCAGTACACATTCAATTAGTAAACCCATTCAATCAGTAAACACATTCAATCAGTAAACACATTCAATCAGAAAACACATTCAATCAGTAAACACATTCAATCAGGAAACACATTCAATCAGTAAACACATTCAATCAGTAAACTCATTCAATCAGTAAACACATTCAATCAGTAAACAAATTCAATCAGTAAACACATTCAATCAGTAAACACTTTCAATCAGTAAACACATTCAATCAGTAAACACATTCAATCAGTAAACACCTTCAATCAGTAAACACATTCAATCTGTAAACACATTCAATCTGTAAACACATTCAATCAGTAAACACATTCAATCAGTAAACTCATTCAATCAGTAAACACATTCAATCAGTAAACAAATTCAATCAGTAAACACATTCAATCAGTAAACACATTCAATCAGTAAACACATTCAATCAGTAAACACATTCAATCAGTAAACACATTCATTCAGTAAACACATTCAAACAGTAAACACATTCAATCAGTAAACACATTCAATCAGTAAACACATTCAATCAGTAAACACATTCAATCAGTAACCACATTCAATCAGTAAACACATTCAATCAGTAACCACATTCAATCAGTAAAAACACATTCAATCAGTAAACACATTCAATCAGTAAACACATTCAATCAGTAAACACATTCAATCAGTAAACACATTCAATCAGTAAACACATTCAATCAGTAAACACATTCAATCAGTAAATACATTCAATCAGTAAACACATTCAATCAGTAAACACATTCAATCAGTAAACACATTCAATCAGTAAACACATTCAATCAGTAAACACATTCAATCAGTAAACACATTCAATCAGTAAACACATTCAATCAGTAAACACATTCAATCAGTAAACACATTCATTCAGCAAACACATTCAATCAGTAAACACATTCAACCAGAAAAAAAATTTAATCAGTAAACACATTCAATCAGTAACCACATTCAATCAGTAAACACATTCAATCAGTAAACACATTCAACCAGTAAACTCATTCAATCAGTAAACACATTCAATCAGTAAACAAATTCAATCAGTAAACACATTCAATCAGTACACATTCAATTAGTAAACCCATTCAATCAGTAAACACATTCAATCAGTAAACACATTCAATCAGAAAACACATTCAATCAGTAAACACATTCAATCAGGAAACACATTCAATCAGTAAACACATTCAATCAGTAAACTCATTCAATCAGTAAACACATTCAATCAGTAAACAAATTCAATCAGTAAACACATTCAATCAGTAAACACATTCAATCAGTAAACACATTCAATCAGTAAACACATTCAATCAGTAAACACCTTCAATCAGTAAACACATTCAATCTGTAAACACATTCAATCTGTAAACACATTCAATCAGTAAACACATTCAATCAGTAAACTCATTCAATCAGTAAACACATTCAATCAGTAAACAAATTCAATCAGTAAACACATTCAATCAGTAAACACATTCAATCAGTAAACACATTCAATCAGTAAACACATTCAATCAGTAAACACATTCAATCAGTAAACACATTCAAACAGTAAACACATTCAATCAGTAAACACATTCAATCAGTAAACACATTCAATCAGTAAACACATTCAATCAGTAAAAACATCCAATCAGTAAACACATTCAATCAGTAAACACATTCAATCAGTAAACACATTCAATCAGTAAACACATTCAATCAGTAAAAACATCCAATCAGTAAACACATTCAATCAGTAAACACATTCAATCAGTAAACACATTCAATCAGTAAACACATTCAATCAGTAACACATTCAATCAGTATATACATTCAATCAGTAAACACATTCAATCCGTAAACACATTCAATCAGTAAACACATTCAATCAGTAGACACTTTCAATCAGTAAACACATTCAATCAGTAAACACATTCAATCAGTAAACACATTCAATCAGTAAACACATTCAATCAGTAAACACATTCAATCAGTAAACACATTCAATCAGTAAAATCATCCAATCAGTAAACACATTCAATCAGTAAACACATTCAATCAGTAAACACATTCAATCAGTAAACACATTCAATCAGTAAACACATTCAATCAGTAAAATCATCCAATCAGTAAACACATTCAATCAGTAAACACATTCAATCAGTAAACACATTCAATCAGTAAACACATTCAATCAGTAAACACATTCAATCAGTAAACACATTCAATCAGTAAACACATTCAATCAGTAAACACATTCAATCAGTAAACACATTCAATCAGTAAACACATTCAATCAGTAAACACATTCAATCAGTAAACACATTCAATCAGTAAACACATTCAATCAGTAAACACATTCAATCAGTAAACACATCCAATCTGTAAACACATTCAATCAGTAAACACATTCAATCAGTAAACACATTCAATCAGTAAACACATTCATTCAGTAAACACATTCAAACAGTAAACACATTCAATCAGTAAACACATTCAATCAGTAAACACATTCAATCAGTAAACACATTCAATCAGTAAACACATTCAATCAGTAAACACATTCAAACAGTAAACACATTCAATCAGTAAACACATTCAATCAGTAAACACATTCAATCAGTAAACACATTCAATCAGTAAAAACATCCAATCAGTAAACACATTCAATCAGTAAACACATTCAATCAGTAAACACATTCAATCAGTAAACACATTCAATCAGTAAAAACATCCAATCAGTAAACACATTCAATCAGTAAACACATTCAATCAGTAAACACATTCAATCAGTAAACACATTCAATCAGTAACACATTCAATCAGTATATACATTCAATCAGTAAACACATTCAATCCGTAAACACATTCAATCAGTAAACACATTCAATCAGTAGACACTTTCAATCAGTAAACACATTCAATCAGTAAACACATTCAATCAGTAAACACATTCAATCAGTAAACACATTCAATCAGTAAACACATTCAATCAGTAAACACATTCAATCAGTAAACACATTCAAACAGTAAACACATTCAATCAGTAAACACATTCAATCAGTAAACACATTCAATCAGTAAACACATTCAATCAGTAAAATCATCCAATCAGTAAACACATTCAATCAGTAAACACATTCAATCAGTAAACACATTCAATCAGTAAACACATTCAATCAGTAAACACATTCAATCAGTAAACACATTCAATCAGTAAACACATTCAATCAGTAAACACATTCAATCAGTAAACACATTCAATCAGTAAACACATTCAATCAGTAAACACATTCAATCAGTAAACACATTCAATCAGTAAACACATTCAATCAGTAAACACATTCAATCAGTAAACACATCCAATCTGTAAACACATTCAATCAGTAAACACATTCAATCAGTAAACACATTCAATCAGTAAACACATTCAATCAGTAAACACATTCAATCAGTAAACACATTCAATCAGTAAACACATTCAATCAGTAAACACATTCAATCAGTAAACACATTCAATCAGTAAACACATCCAATCTGTAAACACATTCAATCAGTAAACACATTCAATCAGTTTTGGCACTCTGGTTGTCTAGGTAACTGATGACGGGCATGAAAGGGCTGATTTCATCTTGCAACATACAAACTAAACGATATAGGATTTCACAGCTCCGCTACCAGACTTATACAATATACATAGCTTTTTACACCCCCGTTTCAATTTCCCCGGGTCCCATCTTGTTCCTAATATATGTAAAATCAATAGGAATACTTATTAATATAAAAATAATGCAATATGAAGATGATACCCTTACATATTGCTCTCATAAAAACCCACAAGAAGCGACTCAATTCTTAGCCTTAGAAATTAAACAAATCGAAACTGAACTAAATGCTCTCAACCTAAAATTGAATAATGCAAAAACAGAATTCATGCTAATAACACTACATAAAATTACACCTGATTCCGGTAATATCACTTTAAACCTAAAAAATAATAATAATATCTCTAAAAATAATAACTTAACATCAACAAAAATCATAAATAAACAACCGGAAAAAATAAAATACTTGGGAATCTTTATCAATAAATTTTTTTTTGGAATGGAGGGAACATATCAAAGAAATCTCGTCCAAAATAAATCACGCAATATCAGCTATACGCCAAATAAAGGGTCAGCTAACATAGTCCAGTTCAAACTTAACATATATAACTACTGCTGTGAACTACTAGTTTCTTTACACGACAGACATGGCTTCAAATTTTCTCTGTATAATCTTGAAAAAATAGAATATTATGGGTTGCGGGTTTGTAAAAAATTAGAGATATGTCAGGAAAACATCTGTGGACAAAATCAAAATTACCAACTCTATATTTACGCTACTCGTAAGAAATTTGCAATTAATTTTTTTTATACAAATAAATATTGAATAAGCAAACCATTTCAACAAATTAGTCTGCCATTTCTAAGTAATAATAACACAAACACACTCAATCCTAGGACCAATAACATCAAAATTCCAACAACAAAACATAGCATAGCATTCTACAGATTTATAGTCAGTACAACCACGTATCTGGAACGGCCTACATAAAGAAATTCGTAACATAAAAAAACACATGAGAGAGATGCGAAAACGTAATTATAATACGTAATTACATAATTCACTTATTATTCAAAATTCAGTGTGAATTCCGTTCATCGTAATTATATGTTATATATTATTGATTTATCCAGTATTATAATAATGTAGCGTAATGTACAGTAGTTACTACTGCTGTACTGACAGAGCCCCACTGACGCTTTTACTCCTCCCAATTATGTACCTGCTGTGACCTCAGTTTTTACCTGGGCGTTTGTGCAATGGTTTTAAATTGAGTATATGGAGAAAAAAAAGAGTATTATTATTACTATTATTATATAATACTATATATATTATAAATTTGATCTTTACATGTACTATTAATAATAATTAATCAAATTTTAATAAATTTTAATTAATAATTAACAGAATTTCATGTAAGTAATTCAATGTAAGCTGATTGATATCAATAATAAACTGATTGATTTCAAAAATAAAGTTATTGATTTCAACACCAAAACTGATTGTATGCGTGACATACTTGATTGTATAAATATTGGATTTTGAGTCCTTTGTGATGTTAGGTTTTCGGCCTAGATCTGATGAATAACAATTAAAATAAAAAAAATATGCATAATATATTATTTAGTTGACTAAATACAATATCACCTACCATCACATATATCTGTATCAGACACACAGTAACCCCACTTTCCGGAACCTGGAATAAAAGCTCCTGCAGTCAGTTCAGTGGGGCACCAAGGTTGAGTTTCTCCAACTGTTGTACATTTAGTGTATTGGACTCCAAAGTAGTTGAACGGAAAAGCGCAAAACTTGTATGCATCAGTTCCAGAATCAGTATAGCATATATCTAAACACGGAAACATGATACTTTTATGATTGTGTTGTAATTCTCTGAACTTCAAGGGAATATGAAAAGGATGTGAAAAAATGCAGTTTCACATTTTTAAGTACCAACCGGTATGTCACTGTAATATATCCAGTGTATCCCTCTTGATGAATATGGTATGAATATGAATAAATTGTCCAACATTAGAGGATAGGTCTAATTAAGGACAATACTAATGTATTGAGGACAACCGTCAAAAAGACCTAACAACAGTCTGAAAAACTCACCAACAGTCAGAAAACAGTTCCAGATAGTCTGCCAACAAACAAGGGCTTCAAAAAATTTCCGATTATCTAATAAATAGGATTCCTTAAATTCGAAATCGTGAAGATAATATCAGCTGAGCCGTAACTAAGGAAATTATGTCATTCTGTAGTACTGTACTCTGTACTGCAGTAGGCCTACCGAGCTGACAGTTGTTTAACACAGTATTATGGAATCCGGGAACAATGGCATGGACCTTTGTCTGATCGCTTCTGAAAGTCCAAAAAACCTGCCAACGGTTATATATTATATAACGATTACCGGTTTTAGTTTGCGCTACCGACACAAATTATTGTGTAATTATTGTGCAAATTATTGTACAAATTACCGGATTACGTTGCGACAGACTGTTATTTTATCATACTAGTAGCACCGGTACTGGGTACTTTTTTTTTCGAATACATTTCCTAATAATATTGAGGCTATGTTGATGGCGATATGTAATTATGCGATTGTAAAATATTGCGGTACGAATTCGTAGGATGCCTGGATGCCGGCATCGGGTATTCTGTCGCATCATAATCCAAAATGCTGCAATGCGTGTTGACTTGTGTCAGTATACTGCAAACTAACATGATTTAATAAGCCTAATGCTTATAGCCGTTGGCAGGTTTTTTGACTTTCAGAAGCGATCAGACAAACGTCCATGCCGTTCCTGGACTCCATAATACTGTGTTAAACAACTGTCAGCTCGGTAGGCCTACTGCAACAGAGTACAGTACTACAGAATGACGTAATTTCCTGAGTTACGGCTATCAGTTGATATTATTTTGATTATTTCGAATTAAAGGAATCCTATTTAGATAATCGGAAATTTTTTAAAGCCCTTGACTGTTGGTAGACTATCTGGAATTGCTTTCTGACTGTTGGTGAGTTTTTCAGACTGTTGGTAGGTCTTTTTGACTGTTGTCCTCAATACAATAGTATTGTCCTTAATTAGACCTATCCAACATTAGACATGTAAAAAAGAAGAATGCTTTCAGATGTGGTACTAATCTGATATCAGCTGTATATTTTACGGACTTTTGTAAGGCAAGCCTTAGCATCTTCATGTTAAGCTATGTCCTAGAAAAATGTGTAGATACCTGTTATTTCTGGAATATTGGGCCGTGTTGCTCCCCGTGATGCTCCCGTGTTGCTCTGTGCGTCCCCCAAGCTTGACACTAGAACAAATCACCTCCGCTTTGCAGGACATTGCTTTCGCCGTGAGGACCAGTCAGTGCCTAATCTTGTACTTTGGCAGCCTCATGGAGTGAATAAGCATGGTGGGCAGCCCATGACTTTCTTGAGATGCATCTTAAAGGACACTGGCCTTGAAGATGCGGATGATCTAGCAAATGTCATGGGTGATAGGGAGTTGTGGCGGCGCAATTTTGTCAACAAGCCGGCAGAGCATTCTTAAAAATGCAGCTGCAATGCAGCATGCCGATCCTAGTAGTAGTTTCAAACGTTGGTAGGAGCACATACCGGTATTGCGGTATTATTCCATATTGAAAAAGTCCCCTCAGGCGTGCGTCACTGTGTTGAAGTTACATTAGTGCCAGCCCGCCAGACCAGATAGAATTCACATTATCCCTTCCCAGGTCTGTGTACAACGAAAACATTATTGTGCAGATGGAGACATACTCCAGCTACACCTGTTTTATAACCTTAATTCATTACTCAATAATCAGCCTTTCTTATATAAATATTACATAAATAACCTTTCTTTAGCAGTGTCTCTAAATATTGCATTGTTACTTGGAAAAGGGAGCCTAATTGACCACAGTAGGGGGGCGTTCACTATATTACTGCTAAGTGCTACTGGTCTTATTGGAATGTAGTCTGACTTACAAAACGGGGAATTCTCTAACTGAATTCTCTAAATTTTCGATTTTGAGTTTGAGATCTTTGATGTTGTGTCACAATTTGATCTCTCAGGTGACAAAGGTATCTCATATGTGATGGCTTTAAGGTTGGCATACGGTTAACACTTGCTTTGAGAAAAACAACTATATTTTAATTGTATGGTTTTTACAAAAGAATTACGATCTTGTACCACAAAGGTTTTCTTGTACGAGGGATTCTGGAGTTGGAGGCTACTCTCATGTTCCACCCCGACCAACAAAGCAATTGGTGAATCTGAAGCAAGTCACTAGACTAGCCTCAGTAAACACTCTAACACTCGGGTCCCCAATGCGCCAAGGTGAGCTGACTGCCTTGGCAGATAAGCTTTCTCTTAGCGCAGTGGGTGTTCAAGACCACAGAATGCAGACTGGACAGACTGATGAGGTTCTGATTAAGGACATGGGAGGCGGGCGGTTGGCGATCAGGCTCACTTAAGCAGATGATAGTGGAATTGGTCTATTGATGAATCCAACTGCACATGCAGCATTGGACAAAATAGACCAAATCTCTAACCACATCATCCGTTGTCACTTCTCATGTTCTGGAAGACTGGCTAAGAAGTTTCCTAAGGTGGTTCTGATTGTGTGCTACTCTCCAACTAGTGTTGCCCCTGTAGGTGGACAATTTCTACCACAATCTACAAGCAACTACTGATGGAGTGGATCAGCATGCATTATTAACATTCCTGGGAGACTTTAATGCAAGTCTGCATCAATCTCCTATATCGCCCTGGGTCTATAGCAATAGTGTTAACCGAAATTCCGTCCATCTTCAGGATTTTATATCTGGAAATGGATTGTTTTCGGCTGGAACGCAGTTCAAGAAGCGAACTGGAAAGCTGTGGACCCAGTGGTCACAAGTCCCAGATAGACCATATTCTGTTTCGTAGGAAATACAGGAGCTCTATACAAGACTGTAATGCATTTACATTTCGACCCTTCTCCAGTGATCACCGCCTTATTGTGGCCAAGGTAAGACTTAGTCTGCATGTTAGCAGAACAACGAAATATGCCTTGCCGCGGCATGACTGGTCCTCTCTGTTGCAACAGCCAAGTGTGAGATTCAGCTTCACACTACAGCTGAGCAACAGGTATGAGGTTCTTGCCTCTGAGGCGGCAGATCACTGTGAGGGCTATACTGCCTTCACAGAAGCAGTTATGTTAGCAGCTGCAGAAACAGTTCCTGTATACCCTCGAAAAGGGAAAAGGGTCCCCTGGACTGACAACAAAATTCAGAAGTGCCGAAATGACCTTCATAAGGCGTAGAATGAGTCCCGACTCAAACAGACTACAGCGGCCAATAATGCAGTTAAGGCCGCATGTAGGTCCCAGAATAGGCAGTACTCTGTTAATCTACAGGAGCTAATAAACCAACAGGTTGATGCCATCAATGTTGCGACGACAGCAGGCAATCATCCCAGGCATGGAAATCGATCAACTTGCTTAGTGGTCGGAAAAGCCAACCAACCACCAAGGTTGAGGCTGAATCACCAGCCGATCGCCTCAATGGTTGGAAGGCCCACTTTGAAAAGCTCCTCAATAATGACAGGGTATTGCTTTGGCATAGCTTTGTTTTTTTTGCTTTTATTTCATCTATTACCTTAATGTGGAAAAAATAAAGAGATATTCATATTCATTCAGACGGTAATGTAAGCCTCGTCTTTTATTTACTTTTGTTTGTATATTGTTACTGTGCATATTTGAATGCATTGTGCACATTAATTAGTTATTTCTGATACAACTAGGCCATTCATTTGGCAATGTTGTTAAGAGTTAATAGTTGTTACTAGTAAGGCCATGGCTTATGTATGGTTGCCACAACCTATAATGTTATTTATTTTTTATAAATTTATAATATTATTCATTTATTTATTTATAATATTTTATATAATATTTATCAGCTTGTAGTGAAGATGAAGACAACATGATAACTTGCGCTGCCATGACGTCCGAAGGTAATTGTGAATCTAGTCAAAAAGATATGTTTAAGAATTGACAGTCGTCTTGTGATATATGTAACGATGGATTCAGTAAGTTATCGCTTTATATTATATTTTTATTGTTGTTATTGTTTATTTATTATGTGTATCAGGTTACTGCACTGGTCCGTCCTTCTCGAGATATGACTGACTATCCGTTTGACTGTCGGTCTGTCCGTCATTATGTCTGTCCGTCAATAAAAAGCATACTTATCTGTCAAAAAAATTTCCTATATGGGTTTTTGGGGTCCGGATTTCATTTCTGATGTCATTATTCAAAATCGTCATTTTTGTCTGTATGCCTGTCAGTCTGTCCGTCATAATATAACCGACAGACTAAAAGCCAAACAGACAATTTGAAAGTCCTGAAAATGTTAAAACTAGCACTCGAAATGAATTCTGCGACCAGAAAACCATGTCATTAAAAAAGGCAATACCCTGTCAGGGTTGACAGGGTCAGACATTGACATGGGTACTGCTGTATCATTATGTGTTGTACTGTATTAAATAAACCCACCAACCTTCACATTGATTAGAACAGAAACCCCAATGCCCTGAACTGGATATGAAATTCCCACCGCTTTCTACTTGAGTTGCACACCATGGCTGGGTTTTAGGTTCAATAGCGCAGTTGGTGTACTCATTTCCATTGTCGGTGAATGGGAAGACGCAGTTCCAGTTGGGTCGTGGTCCTTCCAGTGTTCTGCAATCCCGTACTGCAATCAGTATAAGAAGGTGAACAGTCTCTGGTCATATAGATGGGTGATATTGGAGTTAACTCATAGCACTCAATGTAACACTGTAACTGTATTGGGGGGCAAATGGGGATGGATGGAGGGACAGAGGCATTCATTATTTAAGTAGACCTACTCGAGATTAGTTCAATGTTCTCCCGCTAGAGGGCTTAATCTAAAAATGAAATGTTCATTTATACCTACCACTTTTTTTAAATATATACACTCCGAGAGGAGTAAATTTATTATATTAATAAAATATATAACGTATGCATACTGTAAATTGAAACAATGTCATCTAAAATTTGGTGTAAACAACAAAACATAAAAAAGTGAACCTGTTTATAAAAAATGTGAATTAAACTTAAACTGATTTGGCACCAAGCTGGACGACAGACGGACATTTTTTGCAATGCAGTAAGAACATGGTATCTATTTATAGATACATCATTGCAGTATTTGGAACTACAGTCCTTTGTGATTGGGTGGAATGGCTTTGAATTATCACAGACTTTATAAGGAAAACCATGTGCCGAGAGTCTTGTTACCAAATGTCGGTTCCGTTGCTGTGGATTCCGCCAGACACTGCAGAGGTACAGTCCATGTGCAAAATGTGTAAATCTGATAGGTGAAAAATATGTAAGAGGTGAAAAATAAGTAAGCATGGTGTTGTATTTAATGTGGGGCGAGACACGAATGGCGAGCCATCCGCGAACTGATATAATTATACTATGGCTGTCGGTTCCGTTGCTGTGGATTCCGCCAGACACTGCAGAGGTACAGTCCATGTGCAAAATGTGTAAATCTGATAGGTGAAAAATATGTAAGAGGTGAAAAATAAGTAAGCATGGTGTTGTATTTAATGTGGGGCGAGACACGAATGGCGAGCCATCCGCGAACTGATATAATTATACTATGGCCGTTTTTCAAAAGTCTGTGTGTGTGTCGGAAGCCATAAATGTCGGAAGCCATAATCTAAATTAATATCTTCAACTAAATTGTATGGTTGAGTCATTTTGAACGGTCTCTCCATGGAAATTAATTATTTAGCACCATACGATTAAAGTTATTTTGCACAGAAATTAGATATCTGGAATCCATGTACCCCATTCCATTATAGTTTTTTATTTTTTCAAGTGATTTGCGTTAATAAAGGTATTTTTCATTGATTTAAACATAATTAACATTGTAAATTCATACGCTGATTCCATTCTCCCCCATAGAGCCTAAGGCATGGCAAGGGCAGCCGTGCCCAATAATATTTCTTGAAGTTGTACATTATTAACATGGCAAGCTAAAGTCATTGACCAAGCCAGTGCCTAGGCTAGCACACAAGGACATAACTGTAGTAGTCTTGCAGAAGGAATAGTGCTCCTTCAATACATCTCAACAGACATCAATTCATTTGCCTGTGCCTACCATAACATAACATATATCCTTGATTTCCAATCACCTCTCACCACAATTATTATTAGTATTTAAAAGTTTCAATTCGGTTTATCTTTCCGTTATCTGGTTATTCAGTTATTGCATTATTAATAAATAATGTTTTAAAATATATCTTACGAAATATGGTTAATAATTAGAACTTGTCGCTAACATTCTCGCTAGCGGGGGGCTGATTGCATTTCTGATGTCAGTTTTCACGTTTAAATAAATCTAGTCTGTCTGTCTGTCGGTCATTCTGTTAGTCAGTCTGTCAAAATAAAAAATTATAAAAAATTTAAAGTGTAAAAAATAATTCAAATTAACTAACATTCTCGCTATGGGGGTTTTAAGGGGTGCTGATTTCATTTCTGATGTCAGTTTTCAGGTTTACATAAATCTAGTCTGTCTGTTTGTCGGTCTGTCGGTCTTTTTGTCAGTCAGTCAGTCTGTCAAAACTTAAAAAAGAATACAAACTAACTAACATTCTCGTTATGGGGATTTTAATGGGTGCTGATTTCATTTCAGATGTCAGTTTTCACGTTTAATAAATCTAGTCCGTCTGGCTGTCGGTCTTTCTGTCAGTCAGTCTGTCAAAACTTAAGAAAGTATACTAACTAACCAACATTCCCGCTATAGGGGTTTTAAGGGTTGCTGATTTTATTTCTGATGTCAGTTTACACGTTTACATAAATCTAGTCTGTCTGTCTGTCGGTCTTACTGTCAGTCTGTACTACTGTACTGTGGTTGGCATTACGCCATATACCTAACATTGATAGTACAGTCTACAATACAGCCTATCTACAGTACAGAATGGATTTTTTCCCATGAAGAGCACTAAATGTCTTTAATACTGTCCACCAGTATACCTAGACCAAGAGCCTTCCAATAAAACATGTATTGCAGCATGGCGTCCACTGCACGTCTTAGTGTTGTCCATGTTGACATGCACTGGAGGTCATAGGCTCTAAGGGGTTAAGCAACACGGTCCCTACTTCGCCCTGTCGACACCCCAGCCATTTTTCACCAATCCTTTTGTAGAGTTTTTTTAATTTTTTTGGTATTGGTGAAAGTTCTAGAACATTAGTAGATATGTTTTTTATGATAGCTACCGGTAGTGTTTTTTTTGCTAGCTAGTATTTTTAGAAATTATAAAAAATGTGAAAGTCCATGATATTTCAGGTTAAACTGTTGAAGAATATATTAATGACCAAAATAATTTCCAAAAATTACTAGCTAGTAAAAAATACTAGCATTATACCATTAAAAAATCTACTAAGGTTCTAGAACATTTACTAATAATATAAAAAAGCACTCAAAATCACAAAAAAATAAAGGTTAAAAAACTCATTCGGGACCTATTTGCTTAACCCTTTCACTACTGATTCAAGATTGTATGTGTTCCCCACGTACTGATGTCTGTCGGTCTTTCTGTCAGTTTGTCTGTCAAGACTTAAGAAAGAATTAAATCTACTAACATTCTCGCTTTGGGGGTTTTAAGGGTTGGTGATTTCATTTCTGATGTCAGTTTTTACGACTGACCAACTCTAGGCTGTCTGTGTCTGTATGTATGTCTGTTTGTCTGTCAGTCTGTCTGTCAAAAAATAAGGTAGCATATTATGTAATAAAAACATTCGCTATGGGGTTTTCTAGGTCTCTGATTTCATTTCTGATGCCCTTTTTTACGACTGACAAACTCTAGGCTGACTGTGTCTGTATGTATGTATGTTTGTCTGTCAGTCTGTTTGTCAAAAAATAAGGAAGCATATTATGTAATAAAAACATTCGCTATGGGGGTTTTCTAGGTCTCTGATTTCATTTCTGATGTCAGTTTTTACGACTGACCAACTCTAGGCTGAGTGTGTCTGTATGTATGTATGTTTCTCTGTCAGTCTGTTTGTCAAAAAATAAGGAAGCATATTATGTAATAAAAACATTCGCTATGGGGGTTTCGAGGTCTCTGATTTCATTTCTGATGTCAGTTTTTACGACTGACCAAATCTAGGCTGTCTGTGTCTGTATGTATGTCTGTTTGTCTATCAGTCTGGACCTGGAAAACCCCCACTTATTTTTTGACAGACAGACTGACAGACAGACAAACAGATATACAGACATACATACAGACACAGACAGCCTAGAGTTGGTCAGTCGTAAAAACTGACATCAGAAATGAAATCAGAGACCTGGAAAACCCCCATGGCGAATGTTTTCATTACATAATATGCTTCCGTATTTTTTGACTGACAGACAAACAGACATACAGACATACATACAGACACGGACAGCCTAGAGTTGGTCAGTCGTAAAAACTGACATCAGAAATGAAATCAGAGACCTGGAAAACCCCCATGGCGAATGTTTTCATTACATAATATGCTTCCGTATTTTTTGACTGACAGACAAACAGACATACATACAGACACAGACAGCCTAGAGTTGGTCAGTCGTAAAAACTGACATCAGAAATGAGATCAGCTACCTGGAAAACCCCCATGGCGAATGTTTTTATTAGATAATATGCTTCCTTATTTTTTGACAGACAGACTGACAGACATTTTATTACCAGTACCAGCAGGCCTTTATATTCCATTATACTTACTGCTCTACAGCCCTACCAAAAACCAAAACAACCAATTAAAATTTGAAATTACCACTTAATTTTGTTATGAGGAAGAGTACTGAACATGTAATGGGTGTGTCAGCTATCAGACTGACATGTTTAGGTGGCCATAGAGCTCCTAGTACTTCGTGGCATAACACCTAGGCCATAGTACAGTAGGTGTGACCTAACTGTTATGCCATAGTAGTGAAAGGGTTAAGGAGTCAAAATTGTAGAAAAAATTCCCGAAGTTTGCGACGTTTGCGAAATTCGCGAAGAATCCGTCAGTTTCTGTGCCCTAATGGTTTCGTGACGAAACAATAAAATCTTACACACTTAACACACACGAACTAATTTAAAGTGGGTATTAGTATGCCTGAATAATTAAATAGAAATTAAATTAATGAACGCTATTTCAACATGAAATCTACGGAATCAATACACAACACACGCACACTACTGAATTTAAAAATTTATATAGATTGCAACTTTTATTTGGCTACCTTTTAGGCCTAATGGGTGACTAATTTAATTATTCACCCCTATATATTTGTAGCCTTTTTAATTTGTGCCTTTAATTGAATCAAACAATAAACTAAAATATATGTCACAATATTGGTCTTTCTGTAGCTGGTCAATGAATCTCTCATAAATTTGTTAATTAGTCGCTGCTCAGTCATTGAACATTTGAACACGTGCTGCTCGAAGACCCCACAACGTGTTGTATACTGTACATAGAACATGATGATGCAATAATCTTAATTCTTCATTTTCTTTGCAAATAGTTTTGCCATTATTTGTTGCCAATTAATTTATTAATGAGTAACAACTACCCTAGTTTGTGGGGCGAGCCACGAAGTGAGCCTTAGCATATGGGTGCGATTAACGAGTTGTCTGTCGTCGTCGTCGATGTAAATTTTTGATCGCTAATAACTCGGTTATTCATTGATGAAATTAAACGAAACTTATGTAGTATGTATACGTATACGTAGGTACGTATGTAGTCCGGCAAAAGTTTAGAAAGAATCTCAAGTTTGGTCAAAAACGAACGAACGCAACGAGTTTACAGTGAACATGAGAATCTATCTGCCATAAATCAGCAGTTATAATGGTCGTTAGTCTCCGTTTAGGAAAATTATTTTAAGACAAAACACGACGAGCGCAACGAGGCTAATGAAGGAGAAGAGTATTGTAAAACTAAAAATGTCATACTTTTCTTAAATAGCACTAGTTAGAAGGTTTACAAATGACAGTTTAAGTGTGTAAGGGCAAACTGAAATGGATTTTTGTTTTTACTAGTTGATCACAAACTGATAGCATCGCCTTCACTCATATATATTTTAGGAAAGACAGTTTTCGTATATCTAATAGAGATTAGTATAATGTACTTTCTAATATAGGCTCTCGTGCTGCGCGAAGGCCACACGAACGTGTATTACTTTGCTTTAGTGCTTATTTCTATGTATGATGAATGTTCCGTTAGACATGTGGGGCGATCGATAACGATACCCATGTAAGTCCAGTTGAGCCTTAACCGTTTAACGCCCATTGCACCTTAAATTGAACATGGTATATGGAGAGACATGGGCGGCTGCTGCTTTGAAAAAAAAGTGATTTTTTTTTATATGAGTAAATTGCAAGTTTCCTCACATAATAACACTTTACTTGACCAAATTCTATCAATTTCAAAACTGGAAATTGCCTGTTGAAAAGTGCCATTTTTGAAAAATTTAGGTGTCTTTTTGAATCTTAAAATTATTAGATGTGGGATGGTCAAACATTTTCGAAAATTAGCTTTCCTGTTGGCCTGGATGTTAATCATTTTATCAGTTTTAGCTTTCAAATTTTTATTTAACAATGTTTAATACAGCAGCAAAGTGAAATGTTCCATTTAAAGTGCGTTGGGACTTCAAACACATTTTTTTTTACATTTTTTTTGAAAATTGCTTCATATACTAACAGTTATATTTACTGTACAATTATGTTGCTATTACGCATCATTTAACCTCGTTTAGCTGTCATACAGTCCACATTGTGACGGGATCCAGGAGG
Source organism: Nemertoderma westbladi (assembly GCA_032718475.1). Lineage (NCBI taxonomy): Eukaryota > Metazoa > Xenacoelomorpha > Nemertodermatida > Nemertodermatidae > Nemertoderma > Nemertoderma westbladi. The sequence goes on along the minus strand of JAUCBJ010008930.1, from coordinate 50,554 downwards.
GATCCCGATTTATCCGGTATTTAGTTCACGCGTCCCCGCCGTGTATAAAGAGTGAATGAAAGTAAAATGAGTTCTGAAGTTCGGTGTATAATAATAAAGGTATAAGATATAGATATATTGTATAGTATATGGAAGGCGGGATACGTTAACTAAAAGTCCCGTGCTCCCCTATCTAAACTAATTAACCTATGCTAGCACTACTGCACTGAGATAACTGAATTACTGATATCGGGTTACTGGTTATATTGCACGGTTGGCCCAATTACTACCTAATCGATGCCTTGCCCCCCTCTGATTGGTTGATACCCTTGTTGGCACCCCGTGGAGTGTTCCCGTTCACTCCATCTGTTCTCTCTGGGTTAGGGGTTTGGCCCCTGACCCTTTATTGTGTGCTTCCTTCCCACTCTTATTGGGATGGCACGAGTTGGTTATTACCCAATCTCGCGGCTCCCAATATTGCTTATCGGCTTATAACTTTATGGGATGTTAGCGGAATTGGATAAGCTAACACTCCCCCCCCATGCTATCTTCCCGGTGAGAAGATAGCATCCAACTAAGGGCTACTGTCCTACAGTCTGCATGTGTTGTTCGGGATCGAAGTTTATTCTTCTCGAATAATCCTCCCCGCGGCTACCGTATTCTCGATCGGTAGGTATATTCCGTCGGAAAGTTTCTCTTCGACCCCCCTCTCTACTGTTCTCATCTTCGTACCGGTACATCGCGTACCCCTCTCTCGGCGCGTAGTGCGCCTCGCCGGGTCGCATCTCTCCGGGGCGACGGCAATCTCCCGGAGTCCGACCCCACTGACTCTCCGTTCTCATCTCGACTACCGACGGCTCGCTATCCGTCCTCGCTCTTCTATCGTTCGCGGCGATACTTCTACCACTGTCTTCCTTTCTTCTCCTATCAGTGGAATATTCCCGCTCGTGAGATCTCTCGTCGACCTCCCGGTTAAACCCCACTGTTCTTCTTCCTTCCTCTGATCAGGCTCGACGCTTCGTCCGCCCTCTCGCGACGTCAACCCGTCTCTCTCTGCTCGGTCGCACGCCGCTGGGGATATCCGCAATCCCCCTATCACTTTCCGTCGCCGGTTGTTGCGGTTTACCTATTTCGGCCCGCGCATTGTCCGCTGACGGCTGTGGGACACTCTCTGCCCCCCCCCCCCTCTCGCCACTAACGCTCTGTTGTGGGGCCCTCGTAGCCCCCCCCCCCACTCGCCGCTAACTTTCCGTTGTGGGGCCCTTGTAGCCCCCCCCCCCCCACTCGCTACATTTTACTTCGCTACCTCTCACCCCGCTACTATATACCTCTCTAGTCGACACATCAACCCTACCGCGGTCGGGTCTATTCACCCCCGCTTCTCCTCCTGCTATTGCGTGGCCTTCCAGGCCCTCTACTCCCTGCCTACCAACTACATGGCCTACCAGGCCCTCTGCTCCCTGCCTACCAACTACATGGCCTACCAGGCCCTCTGCTCCCTGCCTACCAACTACGTGGCCTACCAGGCCCTCATCTGCCTGGCTATACACGTCCGACGTGTTTACGTTAATAGCACCCATATTGGAAACAGAATTGATTTGCTCGCTTGGAACGAAATCATTTGTATTATTCTGCGCGACTACGCTATCTGAATTATTTTGTAAATTCGGGCTTGGATCATTATTTAAATTATTTGGATTATTTTGCGTAATCGCGTTATTTAAATTATTTTGTAGGTTCGAATTTGGGTTATTATTTTGATTATTTGAATTATTTTGCGTAATTACATTAATATTAGAATTATTTTCTACATTAATATTAGGATTGTTCTGATTTAAATTTAAATTACTACCACTAGGCAAAGTATTTCCTGCAATAAAGGTTTGATTAGAGTTGTCCCATACGGTACTATCAACATTAACAACGTCTACTGTATCATTATTGTCGTTACCCCCCCCGCCCGTACGGTCACACCAGTTTTGGGTCTGTCGCGCGGTCCCTGTCAGTGGGGTATTAATAAATGTATCTACGGCCCCCGGCTCCCCAAAAATACTCGAGCCGGCCCCGCTTTCAGACGGCGACGCTCGCACCAGTTGCAGCTCGTGCGCCCGTCTAATCCTATGTTCCGCAAGCTCACTCTGGCGTCTCTTTAATTCCTTGTGCTCTCGTTCAGCCTCTGCCATTCTCCTCTCACACTCCTGGGTGTCCCGGGCGGCCGACTCTGCTACACTCCTAGCGCTCTCCCTTCGTCTCACCTCGCACTCCTTGCGTTCCTTTTCCCTTCTCGCCTCATGTTCCTTGCGTTCCGCCTCACGCTCTTTGCGTTCCCTTTCCTCCCTTGCCTCACGCTCCTTGCGTTCCCTTTCCTCTCTTGCCTCATATTCCTTGCGTTCCGCCTCACGCTCCCTACACTCCTTTTCCTCTATTTCCTCACACTCCCTAAGGATTCTCAAAGCCCTTTCGGCCCTCTCTCCGGTTTCTCTAATCAATGCCGCTTCCCTCTCTAACCGCACTCTCCCCTCCTCTAACCGTTCCTCCATTTCCCTCTGACCTTGCTCTGCCATGTTGAGACGGTATGCGGCACCTATCTCTCTCACCACTCTTTCTTTCGCGGAGGATGTAGCAGACTTATCGGTTACGACGGACCCCCTCCGCCTTCCCGACCTACTAACTTTCCCCCGCTTCCCGGAACTTTCTCCGACCGACGAGGCCGAATCCTCGGGGTTAACCTCGGATTCGCCCCCCTCGGGTCCCCTCCAACCCACTAATTTTACTCCCCGGGCATCGACCAAGTATGGCCCTATGTACACTGGCGCTACGCTAGGTTCCATACTCCCACACTCCCATAGTTCAAACAGTTCGCCGGCAACCCCTTTTGCTCTCCCCTCGGCTAGTTCTCTCTGCCCAAAACGTATTAGGTAATTAAAGTGTCTATCCGACTCACCTAGTCGCTTTCTCAGTCTCACCTCGTCTACCTTCGCCCCTTCCTTCTTGGCGTCCTTTATTAGCTTCCGGGTCGCGTTGTAGGCCCGTCGAAGTCGCTCTGAAACCCCGACGTCCTCGTCGCCGACCTCTCCTCCGTCCCTCGGGTTCGACGTCGTACCGGCGGCTCCACCGTCGCCGTTCCGGTGGGCCGTCCGTCGCCCTCGGCCTGTAGCTGGCCGGCGACATCGGTACCGATGTCTCCTCCGTCTCTTCGCGTCCGGCGTCGCACCGTCGGCCCCACCGTCGCCGTTTCGGTGGGCCGCTCGTCGCCCTCGGCCTGTAGCTGGCCGGCGACATCGGTGCGCCGATCTCCGTCCCGTGTCGACTCATCTCCGTCTCCCTCCGTCTCGCTCTCCCTTCCTCTTGGCTCGACCTCTTGTTCCAGGCTCCCCTCGTCTTGAACTTCCGGTTCGCCCGTTATCGATGGCTCCGGCGTCGTGGGTCTATATCGCCTGGTTGCGGCCTCACGGATCGTTTGGTCTTCGTCCGGGGTCCGCGTCGGTGTCTCGCCCGATTGACTCATCTCACTGGTGATTGGTGGCTGATGGTTTGGCTAGCTAGGGCAGCGGTTGGTTTTAGTTACTAACTATCTAACTAACTCTGCTAACTACTAACTCTTACTACTTCTAGCTCTAACTGAGAGCATCTAACTTTCTACTGACTCTAACTCTCTACTAAGTCTAGCTAACTCCTACTAACTCTCTACTTCTACTAACTCTACTTGACTCATCTAAGTCTACCAACTCTCTAGCCCTTTAACTAGAACTCCCTAACTCTACCCACTCTTCTAACTACGTGGCGCTTGCGGTGCCCACAACCACTCTACTATCTGGCACCCTATGTGCCCCTCTACTACTCAACTACCTCTCTAACTCTACTACCTGGCACCCTATGTGCCCTTCTACTATTCTACTCTCTGGCACCCTATGTGCCCTCTCTGCTACCTCTAACACTCATTTCCTGCATTGTTCCCGCGAACATGCATCCTGATGTCTCCGACATCCTAAATGGTATCTTGCTCTTGATTGGACCACTCAGCGTCCACCCGAATGGTGTTAATATGGCCACCGGGTCACTCTGCTTGTCTTCGCCGAAGACCGTTTGCATTCTTTCGTGGGCCGTTGGGCAGTCCATACCTACTATGATGGATACCTTTCTAACGTCCACGTCTGGGATTGAGAAGTCAATGTTGTCCAGGAATTTATACTGCTCGACCTCGATGTTGGTTGGCCGCCTGGCATTGATATTAATTGACTCTATCACTTGAATGGGGTCGATGGTTGCCCCATAGTCGCATCCTGGTGCCACTGCTGCAATTGCGCACCGTCCTGTCCTCATCTCTAGGATCTCATCTTTGCTAGAGATGGTTGTTACCGCCATTCTGCTTGGCCTCGTTCTCAATCCTATTTCTTCGGCCACCCATTCCTCAACTAATGTGAAGGCAGCTCCACTATCAACCAGCATTAGTGTTGTTACTGATCGATTGCCTTCCCCGATCACTCGTACTGGTACTACTCCAAGTAGCACCGTTCCTCACTTCTTCGCCCCTACTGTGCTCGTCGCCATCGTTTGGCCTCTCCTTTGACCAAATTTCATTGGCTTCTCCTTGCACTCCCTTGCTCTATGTCCACTCATTACACATCGCGAGCAGATTTTATTGCTGAACGCATAATCTATCTGATCTTGCCTAGGTAGCGCCTGCCAGTACCTGCAGTTCATGGTTTTATGAAGCGCATTTGCGTGTAACTGGCATTTGCTCTTTGGGTCGTAGCCCTCTTTATACAGTGCATTGCGTATCGCAGTTGCATTCGTACCAAAGTCCCTACTATTCTTATTGTTTGGATTCAGCCTACTGGACGTACTGGGGTTATGTTTATTCGTGCTGTTATTGTTCCCCTGTCCGTTCCATGGTGTGGTCTCATCTTCGGCTAGCTGTGGACTTGCAGTCCCCTGCGTCGCTGCATATGGCAATGATTGCCTGAGTCTCGGTAATGCGTTTGATGTATTGTGCTCTGGTTTCGGTCTATGATAATCTATCTTCGGTCCCTTTCCCAGGCTATCTTCGCTATAGACTGGGTCAGTTATTAGCTCAGCCTCGTAGTTTAAGAAGTTTGACATTTCTTCTAAACCCGGTTCCGCACCCTTCTTGTCTCGAGTGGAGAAAGCAATTTTCCTCCACTTGTTGCGCATCCAACTCGGTAGTGCCTGCGCTATCGTGGTGATGTTATTGGACGCATTGAGCTCGTATGGCGCGTCTAGCGTCTTCAGCACGATCAGCGCCTTTTCGACTTTGTTAGCGAACGTCTTAATGCTAACGGGATTATCCTGCAGGCCACCCGATGTTATGCCCCTCAGCGTCTGCCTGATGATCTTGGCCGGGTGCCCGTATTCCCTATCCAGTGCCCGCCATGCTGTCGTGAAGCCGCCCTCTATTCCTTGATATTGCCTCACGATGTCGTATGCTGGGCCTCCCGTGTACACTTGTAGATACTTTAGGCACTCCGCCTGCGTCAAGTTTTTTGTTAGTATTTCGTTACTATACATGCGCCGAAACTGTAGATATTCTTCCGGCCTACTCCCATCGAATTTGAATGGTTCCACGGGTGGTAGCTCGATCCTCGTTTTCAACGCATCGATCAACGTGGCCATCCCCATCGCCTGCGCTTCCAATGGATTCGACGGGTGCTGTATAGTTTCTCCTGTCTGGTGCGGTTCGTCCGTCCTATTTCTCGATCTTCTCTGACTTGGGTATGTCATCGGGGGTAGCGGCCCCCTCCATATTTCTGTGTCACACGACTTATTCTCATCCAAGGGTCTCGTTGTTCTTGCTCCTATCGGGGTATATTGTTGATATTGTGATGGGGGAATGTCACCCTGTCCCCCCCCCCCCACCGGTATGTTTGGTACTGGGGTTGATGTTAATATATTGGGGCCCATGCACCTATCCGCAATAATTCCCCCCTCCCCTGGGTATATGTTATGTCCCTGCATGCTGTAGTCGTACTGTTGTACTGGTACCGGTATAGGCCTATCAGCTTCTGGCCTACCCGCCGGTATGTATTCCGCGACTTCCGGGTTTAATCCCGTTGTCCACGCTATCCTATCGCCTACATTGCCTCTCTCAGTATGGCCTATGGTATGTGCAGTAAGGCCTACAGTATGTCCTACAGTCTGCATGTGTTGTTCGGGATCGAAGTTTATTCTTCTCGAATAATCCTCCCCGCGGCTACCGTATTCTCGATCGGTAGGTATATTCCGTCGGAAAGTTTCTCTTCGACCCCCCTCTCTACTGTTCTCATCTTCGTACCGGTACATCGCGTACCCCTCTCTCGGCGCGTAGTGCGCCTCGCCGGGTCGCATCTCTCCGGGGCGACGGCAATCTCCCGGAGTCCGACCCCACTGACTCTCCGTTCTCATCTCGACTACCGACGGCTCGCTATCCGTCCTCGCTCTTCTATCGTTCGCGGCGATACTTCTACTACTGTCTTCCTTTCTTCTCCTATCAGTGGAATATTCCCGCTCGTGAGATCTCTCGTCGACCTCCCGGTTAAACCCCACTGTTCTTCTTCCTTCCTCTGATCGGGCTCGACGCTTCGTCCGCCCTCTCGCGACGTCAACCCGTCTCTCTCTGCTCGGTCGCACGCCGCTGGGGATATCCGCAATCCCCCTATTACTTTCCGTCGCCGGTTGTTGCGGTTTACCTATTTCGGCCCGCGCATTGTCCGCTGACGGCTGTGGGACACTCTCTGCCCCCCCCCCCCTCTCGCCGCTAACTCTCTGTTGTGGGGCCCTCGTAGCCCCCCCCCCACTCGCCGCTAACTTTCCGTTGTGGGGCCCTTGTAGCCCCCCCCCCCACTCGCTACATTTTACTTCGCTACCTCTCACCCCGCTACTATATACCTCTCTAGTCGACACATCAACCCTACCGCGGTCGGGTCTATTCACCCCCGCTTCTCCTCCTGCTATTGCGTGGCCTTCCAGGCCCTCTACTCCCTGCCTACCAACTACGTGGCCTACCAGGCCCTCTGCTCCCTGCCTACCAACTACATGGCCTACCAGGCCCTCTGCTCCCTGCCTACCAACTACGTGGCCTACCAGGCCCTCATCTGCCTGGCTATACACGTCCGACGTGTTTACGTTAATAGCACCCATATTGGAAACAGAATTGATTTGCTCGTTTGGAACGAAATCATTTGTATTATTCTGCGCGACTACGCTATCTGAATTATTTTGTAAATTCGGGCTTGGATCATTATTTAAATTATTTGGATTATTTTGCGTAATCGCGTTATTTAAATTATTTTGTAGGTTCGAATTTGGGTTATTATTTTGATTATTTGAATTATTTTGCGTAATTACATTAATATTAGAATTATTTTCTACATTAATATTAGGATTGTTCTGATTTAAATTTAAATTACTACCACTAGGCAAAGTATTTCCTGCAATAAAGGTTTGATTAGAGTTGTCCCATACGGTACTATCAACATTAACAACGTCTACTGTATCATTATTGTCGTTACCCCCCCCCCCCCGCCCGTACGGTCACACCAGTTTTGGGTCTGTCGCGCGGTCCCTGTCAGTGGGGTATTAATAAATGTATCTACGGCCCCCGGCTCCCCAAAAATACTCGAGCCGGCCCCGCTTTCAGACGGCGACGCTCGCACCAGTTGCAGCTCGTGCGCCCGTCTAATCCTATGTTCCGCAAGCTCACTCTGGCGTCTCTTTAATTCCTTGTGCTCTCGTTCAGCCTCTGCCATTCTCCTCTCACACTCCTGGGTGTCCCGGGCGGCCGACTCTGCTACACTCCTAGCGCTCTCCCTTCGTCTCACCTCGCGCTCCTTGCGTTCCTTTTCCCTTCTCGCCTCATGTTCCTTGCGTTCCGCCTCACGCTCTTTGCGTTCCCTTTCCTCCCTTGCCTCACGCTCCTTGCATTCCCTTTCCTCTCTTGCCTCATATTCCTTGCGTTCCGCCTCACGCTCCCTACACTCCTTTTCCTCTATTTCCTCACACTCCCTAAGGCTTCTCAAAGCCCTTTCGGCCCTCTCTCCGGTTTCTCTAATCAATGCCGCTTCCCTCTCTAACCGCACTCTCCCCTCCTCTAACCGTTCCTCCATTTCCCTCTGACCTTGCTCTGCCATGTTGAGACGGTATGCGGCACCTATCTCTCTCACCACTCTTTCTTTCGCGGAGGATGTAGCAGACTTATCGGTTACGACGGACCCCCTCCGCCTTCCCGACCTACTAACTTTCCCCCGCTTCCCGGAACTTTCTCCGACCGACGAGGCCGAATCCTCGGGGTTAACCTCGGATTCGCCCCCCTCGGGTCCCCTCCAACCCACTAATTTTACTCCCCGGGCATCGACCAAGTATGGCCCTATGTACACTGGCGCTACGCTAGGTTCCATACTCCCACACTCCCATAGTTCAAACAGTTCGCCGGCAACCCCTTTTGCTCTCCCCTCGGCTAGTTCTCTCTGCCCAAAACGTATTAGGTAATTAAAGTGTCTATCCGACTCACCTAGTCGCTTTCTCAGTCTCACCTCGTCTACCTTCGCCCCTTCCTTCTTGGCGTCCTTTATTAGCTTCCGGGTCGCGTTGTAGGCCCGTCGAAGTCGCTCTGAAACCCCGACGTCCTCGTCGCCGACCTCTCCTCCGTCCCTCCGGGTTCGACGTCGTACCGGCGGCTCCACCGTCGCCGTTCCGGTGGGCCGTCCGTCGCCCTCGGCCTGTAGCTGGCCGGCGACATCGGTACCGATGTCTCCTCCGTCTCTTCGCGTCCGGCGTCGCACCGTCGGCCCCACCGTCGCCGTTTCGGTGGGCCGCTCGTCGCCCTCGGCCTGTAGCTGGCCGGCGACATCGGTGCGCCGATCTCCGTCCCGTGTCGACTCATCTCCGTCTCCCTCCGTCTCGCTCTCCCTTCCTCTTGGCTCGACCTCTTGTTCCAGGCTCCCCTCGTCTTGAACTTCCGGTTCGCCCGTTATCGATGGCTCCGGCGTCGTGGGTCTATATCGCCTGGTTGCGGCCTCACGGATCGTTTGGTCTTCGTCCGGGGTCCGCGTCGGTGTCTCGCCCGATTGACTCATCTCGCTGGTGATTGGTGGCTGATGGTTTGGCTAGCTAGGGCAGCGGTTGGTTTTAGTTACTGTGACGGGATCCAGGAGGGATCCCGATTTATCCGGTATTTAGTTCACGCGTCCCCGCCGTGTATAAAGAGTGAATGAAAGTAAAATGAGTTCTGAAGTTCGGTGTATAATAATAAAGGTATAAGATATAGATATATTGTATAGTATATGGAAGGCGGGATACGGTAACTAAAAGTCCCGTGCTCCCCTATCTAAACTAATTAACCTATGCTAGCACTACTGCACTGAGATAACTGAATTACTGATATTGGGTTACTGGTTATATTGCACGGTTGGCCTAATTACTACCTAATCGATGCCTTGCCCCCCTCTGATTGGTTGATACCCTTGTTGGCACCCCGTGGAGTGTTCCCGTTCACTCCATCTGTTCTCTCTGGGTTAGGGGTTTGGCCCCTGACCCTTTATTGTGTGCTTCCTTCCCACTCTTATTGGGATGGCACGAGTTGGTTATTACCCAATCTCGCGGCTCCCAATATTGCTTATCGGCTTATAACTTTATGGGATGTTAGCGGAATTGGATAAGCTAACACACATTCTAGACCTGACTCGAATAAATTGCATTTTCTTGACCTGATTTTGATCAACTTTGAAAAAATGTCTACAAGTTGTCCAAATGACCAGTGGAAATGTAAAGAACATAACTCGATTGTCGAGTGTACTGTACTGTACATTGCATAGGTCTATACTGTAGGTACAGTCCAGGCAGGTACATCAGAACACAGTGTAGATAAGAATATTTTTTTAGCTAGTTCGTATTAGGCTACTATTTTTTTTTCAATGTAACAATATTTTTTATTAATTAATAAGGTTATATTTATAAGAAAGGACAAACGAAGAGACAGCAGAAACGAATGGTGTGAACCCGACCCCGGAGCTGTGACACTCCTCGGCGTGGGCCACGATCTTACGCTCCCGGCCTCAATGAGGGCATATCCAGGTTTGCTGGGTGGTGGGGACAGAATGAGCGGAGGTTGAGTCTTCTCGGGTTCCTCTTCCTCTGCAGATGTGGACAGAGAGGTTAGGGCAGGATCTACGTGTGGGTTGGCTGGAGGGTGGCCAATGATGAGGGAAACAAGGGGTCCAGCCGGGCAAACGGAGTCTACATATGCAGCTGGTGCATGGTCAGTTCCCTTGCGCAGGCCGAGACCTCCCATAGCGGTTGGAACGCATGCATGACCAGTCGGAGAGCGAACCTCCGACCAGGTCAGACAAGGAGTCACGCATGATGAGTTCGAATTCCAAGGAATACTGCACTACCAGAGATGGAGGGCAACAGCGCAGGGCGAAGCCGACCTTGGGGCAAGCAGGAGCGGTGGAGGGCAGTTTCTATCTGTGAGTCTTGCAGGTCTGGCAGGCATGCAATTATGGCACGGACCTTTATTGATCCGTCCCATAACAGTATAAGGATCAGCATCAGTATATCGGAACAGCAGTACTTTTGTGCACACTGTACTTCTTGATACAATAGTCGATAACTTGATAGGCATAGTCTGTGTAGCATGTGTACATTGCACGTGTAGGCCCACTCTAGAGGTAAGGCATTAGGCATTATATACTATACCTATAGGTTGACTATAGGATTACTATCGGTTGATATATATACCCGTAATCAATTATATGACAAAGTAATGGTCCCACTAAACTGCCTGGGGTTCGCATACCTATAGGCCTATAAACAGAACTCGATAAACCGAAAATAAATCTTACAGAACATCCCGGTATACATCATCTGCTAAACGGCTACCGGAACCTATCTTAACAACAGTGACTTTTCCCAGTTAGTTTATATCAGTAAGCCGATGAACTGCTTATCCATACCGTAGCTGAATAGCCTAACTAACTGCAGTAGCTTCTGAACAATCAATGGGGTCCTATATAATTTATGTAAGAACTTATAAAGCGAACAACAACCAAATACAGAAAAGATATATAAACCTTCTTAACTCTTACGGGTACATACAGCTTATAAACCATGCCACTCGAATTGACCCAAAACGTAATTCAGAAACACTGATAGACCACATAATTACCAATATAACCACCTCAGTTTCCAATGCGGGTACTTTTAACTGTAAAATAGGTAATTCAGATCACCACGCAACATTTATCATTTTACAAAAATTTAGCTGTATTTTCAATGAACCTAAACCACGCCACACTTTCGACTATTCAAAACTTGACGAATCTTCTTTCCTTCGTGACATTAATAAACCCTCCAACTGGTCCTACACCGATAAATCAATAGCCATCACCTCAAAGTTTGACTGTTTTTACGATAATCTCACCAACATTTGCTCCTCTCATATCCCTTCAAAATCATATACACACAAAACTCGGCCCCTCAAAGCATGGATCACTGAAAGTCTACTCAAATCAATCAGAACTAAAGACAAATTATACAGGAACTATTTAAAAAACCGAACTGAAACCAACCGTAAATGTTTTACCGACTACAGTATCGTAATCATCTCAAAAAAACCTTAAAAATTGCCGAAAAAATATTATTCGCAACAATTTGATAACAACATTACAATTACTTGGTCGATAATTAATACTGTACTCCACAAAACAACTTCTAAATCATCACCCAAAAAACTTATTATAAAAACAAATACCTCCGCACAAATTGTATCAGACCCAACTCAAATTACAGAAATATTCAACGAACACTTTTCAACCATTGGAACTAAACTCCAAAGTACCTCACCGACTTGCACACCCCGATCCCCCCGACGCCATATTTCAAATACTAGAGTGAACTCTTATACATCAACAGAAACATCTCCAATAGAATTACAATACCGAATCTTCAACCTCAAATTAAACTGCAGTTCTAACGATCCGTTCCCCACCAAACTACTCCGACTTGTTGCCAAACCACTTTCCCAACACCTGTGCTACTTATTCAACCTTTCAATAAAGTAAGGCTTTTTTCCCGATTCATTAAAAATTGCTAAAGTTATACCACTATTCAAATCAGACGATCCTACAGACCCGAATAATTACCGTCCTATATCGTTACTACCAGTACTAAGCAAAATTCTAGAACAATTAATTAATGAACAACTACAATCCTACTTAAACAAATACTCCATAATTACAGAATCCCAATACGGCTTCAGACCAAAAACAACCACCTCTCATGCACTACTATCTATAACCGAAAAAATTAACTCTATGTTTGATTGCCATCATTCAACATGCGCCTTATACATTGACCTTAAAAAGGCCTTTGATACCATAGACCACAAAATCCTTATTAATAAGCTTGAGACCTATGGTATCAGACTTCAACTTATTTCTAGTTTCCTCTCTAATCGCAAACAATTTGTCTCCATCGACGGCATTAATTCAACTTTATTACCTCTCATTTGTGGTGTTCCCCAGGGATCGGTCCTCTCTCCCATACTATTTCTCATTTTTATTATTAATGAATGGGAGAATCTTTTAGGCTCGTTAAGCCAAGGAATGCCTGCTCACCACCATGGGTGATCTTCCACAGGAAACCCTTCCACTCTGTTTCCCAAGTTGCCTTGGTTCCCATTTATCGACCACTGAAGGATGAAAGCCGGGGTTGGGCTAGGCTGCAGCATTTTTATTAATGACTTACCCAAAGCAACAAACTTACTTTGTACACTTTTCGCTGACGACACAACTCTACTCAACTCACATCGTGATATCCACTCATTAATATCTAGTACAAACAGTGAATTAACTAAAATCTACGACTGGTTACGTGACAATAAACTATTACTAAACCTGAAGAAAACTGAGTACACCATATTTACTAACCTTCCTATTCCTACTACCACCGATAACAACAGATTACAACTTAAAATTAACAACACCGATATCAAACAGACAGACAACACAAAATTACTTGGCATTTGGATAGATTCAAAACTAAAGTGGAAAACACATATAAATCAGGTACTCAAAAAAATTTCTAAATCCAGCGGTATTTTCTATAAACTTAGGCACATATTTCCTCTACATATACTCAGAACCCTCTACTTTTCACTGATCCATCCCTACGTTAATTATTGGATCCTGGTATGGGGTAGCACACATTCCACCACACTGAAACCACTACGTACAAAAATCAATAAACTTTTACGCTGTATTACATTTTCACACTACAGATCGTCATCAATTCCCATTTACAAACAATTAAATATTTTACCACTTAACAAACTCTATGAACTGTCAGTTTGCACCTTCATGTACGATATTTATTCGAAAACCATAAGCCCAAATTCCACCCTCGGTAAACTATTCCAAAAACGTTCTTCAGTCCACAACTAACATACCCACAGCGCTTCCCATGGCAACTTCTCAATACCACTATGTCACCTAACTTCCCCACAGAGATCAGTGAGTTTTCGAGGACCCTCGATCTGGAATTCTGTGCCACTAGAGATACGCAATAAAAAATCAAAATAGTCTTTTACGTCAAACTTAAAAAACCACTTATTTTCTGAGCTATAGCATTTACCGTTAATTTTAATTTTAATATTCAATCGTACAAAAATAAAGGTAATAATCCCAATAAAAATTGAAAATTAAAATTAAAATTAGAATTAAAATATATGCAAACCACAATATAGTTAAACTATTTGATTTACGTTACACAATACATACGTGTATGTGTTCGGTAATATAGGCCTACATTCGAAATTTCAAAAGGACCAGGCACCCCCCCCCCCCCCCCCCCCCCTCCTGTTGGTTCTGGCCACCACAGCAAGACGGCACTAGCCTGGCTATTAGTCTTTTGTGGGGGTCGTCTCACACTATACATTTTTTCTTTTTTTTTTAAATATTGGTTAAATTTTATTGTTTAATGTTGTTAATATGTATTTAATATGTAACCAGCAGAAAGAAATAAATATCAAGTATCAAGTATGTGTTATAAAGTAAAGAAAAGTTGGAGAATGCCTTTCCAAAAAAATTAGAAAAAAATATATGCTCTAATGCCCAACGCACCTTAAATGGAACATAGCTGTAACTTCTGAACAAACACTTTTTTTGCAAAAGTGTAAAAGTAAAGTTTTTTTATTGGGCCATTTTGAGTTAGTTTCCAAAATATAAAACATTTTTGACATGGGGAAGTAGGGGTGGGCGTTAAACGGTTAATGTGTAGTTAGTGCTACTGTCAATCTTTGATGAAATGGAACCTAACTTGATACATATATGTATTCTATAACAATTTTTGAATTTCCACATTTTTGGCAAATGGTGTGATATCCCTTCCATGCCGAATTTTGCATTTTGATTCTAAGAAGCATGCTTGCTGTTGATTGAAATACTATGCTAGATTCGAAACAATCACACTATTAATGTATTTATATAAGTTTTTCCACAGTTATTTCTCAGAAGGAACGTTTTCAAGGTCATCAATCATCTATCCATACAGTAATACCGTTTTTGATGGCGTTGGGTACGAATTAATTATGTTGTAGGGCCTACAGTACGTCAACTTCCACGCAATCCGTTTACCTGTTAAGTTCCAATTACCTGTAATTTGTTGTGACTTATAATTTTTACTTAACGTGGTTGATCTTGGTTTCCTTACAATTATATTTATATATATATATATATATAATATATATAAGAAATATTGAGAATAGTGAAGATGTTCACTTAAGCCCTGTTTATACTTCGTCTGCAGACATCAACAGACACGACTATGGCACCATCCATAGTCTGCGTCAGACACCATCAGACTGCTTCAGTGTCTGATGTCTGTGGCGTCTGTCGCGTGTCTGATAGTGTCTGCCACAGACACACCACCGACACGCCACATACAGTACATGCTCACCAATGTCTGTGACAGACACAATTACGTCTGTGGCGTTTTATACATGGTTAAAAAAAATATGTCATGTGTTATGTCTTGGACCGCGGGTAAATGAACTAGGCGGTCAGATATAATATAAAACATAATATCATAATAATATGTAATATGTCCGTATTGTTAATATCGTAATAATATATCAGTATATATCACAGTATCATGATATCAGACACTGCGCTGTCTATAGCACTAATAGGCCTAATTGATACGGTACTACATCACCAGGTATAGGCCTATATGGAGGGCGAGCCATGTTATAGCTATAGTGTTTCTAGGGTAATGACATTGGGATATAACATCATGAAGTGGGGATTTCGCGCAGCACGTGACATAAACTTATGTCAAGTGTCAAGTTTATGCAAATTCGAAGCAGATGTTCCATAATCACTTTTATCACCTAGAGGCAGACTGGGAAATTGCTGTAAGACAAGTAAAGACCTCACAAAAACTCAGTCGGAAGTCTAGAGTGTCTGGTAACAATCAGGTAGAAAGGATTATAAAGAATAATAGAAAATGGCTGAATGTCTGACATCAGGCGAAGTATAACCGTGGCTTAACCCTATTAGGCTATAAAATACCGGGCTATAAAATGTTGTACAAATACATTTTTACAAAACGTCTGATTTTTTGTTTGTACGTAGGTATCATTAGTCTGGATCCGACCGAAAAAAAATTTTCGAAAAAATGTACTGGGGTGGTTATATTGCAGCACCAAAATTACAAGTAGTGCAGAATTTTCACAAAATTTGAAAGTTTCATTTTTCGGCTAATTGTTATTCAATACAGGATTTCTGGGGCGCAAAATACATTGGAAAATATTTAAAAATGATATGATTACTATAAATGGCTGTTTAGTCCTCTCTGCGTAGGAAAAAAATGAAAAAAACAAGTAACCACTAACCAGCACTTTTCAGTTAGAACACAAAATTTTTAATTCACTTATACGATGCTATAAATTCACATTTTCAGGTTTTCTAGGGCGCTGATTCTAATGGAATACATTTCTAATATGCCACATCATTGCTACTTGTATTTTTCGGCGTAATTTGGCAAATTTTGGTGCTAGCACCAAATTTCATACCAATCACCAAAAAGTACAAGTTTGCGATGACCAGTGCTGTTTTATTGATTCCTTCGGATTCAGAACCCTCACAAACCCGTATAACGCAAGAAACAAGGTGCACAATCAATTTATTATATATGATGGTTTTCAAAATTTGGTGCGAGCACCACATTTTGCACCCACTTCCGAAAAATACAAGTTTGAGATGTCTAGTTCGATAATTAGATATTCCATTGAATTCAGAACAGCCATAAACCTCTACAACGCAAGAAATAAATTGTCACAAGCAATTTTATCTATTGAATAAATTTTCAAAATTTCGTGCTAGCACCAAAATTTGCACACAGCACCGAAAAATACAAGTTTGATACGCTTGGTGCAACTCGTATATATTTCATCGAAACCAGAACCCCAAAAAACCCAAATTGCGTAAATAACAAGTTTCAAACAATCAATTTACAAAATTTACATATTTCAAAATTTGGTGCTGGCACCAAAATTTGGCACCCACCGAAAAAAACAAGTTTGAAATTTCTAAATCAATTTATATCGATATATATTAATATATCAATGATATATCAATATATATTTATATTGCTAACATCAAAATACCGGTGTAAATCAAAAATTGAGATGTTACAATTCATATTTAATGAAATGTAATATTCAAAAGACGTCTCAAAAAAAAGTGCCAAAAGTAGGGTTAAAAAATGGTGCTATAACACGAAAACTACCCTATATTTTTGAAAACGGTTTTCACTAAGAGGAAGACAATAGATTTTTAGGAAAAGTCAAAAAATTTCAGATTCCCAACTGCGTTTGTTTCAGAATTATAATAAAAAAAACACGGGGGGGGTCACACACCCCCCCCCCCCCCGGGTTTAATAGGGTCTTTAAGGCCTACAGGTATATAACTGAGAGTTTTCGAGGAGAATGCAGGACAGATTTTATACTACACCATCTTCCTTAATGCAACAACCATTTTAACAATTCAGTAATTCGTCGATGCCATTAAAATTTAAATTTCAAGTGTTTGAAGTTTGTATACCAAACTCTCTTATTTATGGTGTAGAATCTCGGTTAAGTAATGATGTACAAGGGATACAAAAACAGTACAATATGTGTCATCTACCCGCAATGCCATCTACCTGTTATAACTTCGTCTTCCAAAGTTGTATACACGAATTAATTGTTAAATTCCTTTCAAGGTTCCTAAATAAATATAAATAAACACAGCGCCAGACCTCCCCTTCCACCAAGAGCGGACGTCCGAGAATGGCTTCAGTTTTGACCTTCTTGATAAATATTTCTTTCAAAATTGTGATATCAATGTAAACAACTTGAGAATTCTAAGCATTTTGAGCTAAATAAATGAACTCTAAATATTCACTAGCACCAAATTGCCCACCCACCCTGTACAGCTGTAACAACGTTCTGGAACAAATAAATCATAATCTAAACATGTAGCCCCGGTGGTCTTCTAATCGTTCCTAAAAATAATTGGTAGATTCGAATTCGCATTGTACAATTAAACATTTCGGAAATAAACGTTTCGGATTATTTACTTAAATAGTTAAATTTATAAACTTTTTAATTATAAATAAATTAGTTATAAATAAAATCAAAATTTTATTCCACCGATGGGATATGCGGATGATTATCTACAACTTTGAGTTTCATCACTTTCCTATAGGACCTATAGTTTTCTTAAATAGCGAAATTTATTACCTTTTTAATTAGGGCCTATAAATATATTAGTTATAAATAAAGTCAACATTTTATTTCACCGATGGGCTACGCGGATGATTATCTACAACTTTGAATTTCATCATTTTCCTATAGGACCTATAGTTTTCTTAAATAGCGAAATTTATTACCTTTTTAATTATAAATATATTAGTTATAAATAAAGTCAACATTTTATTCCACCGATGGGCTACGCGGATGATTATCTACAACTTTGAATTTCATCATTTTCCCATAGGACCTATAGTTTCCTTAAATAGCGAAATTTATTACCTTTTTAATTATAAATATATTAGTAAATTGATCAATTTACTTGAAATTTGGTACACTTATTTCTGGTACCCCCCTTCATATTGTGTGCAAATTAAAAAAAAATCGTATCTGCAGTTCCTGAGATCGACTGATTTAGGACTAGAGTGTGCATATATACTGCTTTGCCACTACCATTATAATTCGCATCATTTACCCACTACTGATTAGCCCCATTCAATAGATTAACTGTAAACATTGTTCATATAATGGATATGTGTATTGCTGGGCAGACTGGCTATAGTATAACATCCGTCATTAAACAACCCCAGTAGTCAGACACTGTGGTTATCATTAAATCAAATTGTCTATAAATAGTACACATTAGATGGCGGCCATATTACTACTGAGATAACGGCATACTAGCAGCTCAACCTACCTACTGTGGTTGCCAAGCCAACTCTGAATTAATTCTACCAGCGAACTGCCTCGGTGCTCTTCCCAATCAGATATCGGCAAGATTTATTTCTAATAGTTTTTATTAATTTTTAATAACTTTAAAACATTCTCACTCGGCCCCTAATTTATGAATTTATTTGAAATTTGGTATAGGGTTATATGGAACCGCGGCGCAGGTCGTGTGCAAATTTCAAGAAAATCGTCTGGGCAGTTGCTGAGATGTACTACAATGTGCCTAGGTCATGGGTATAGGGTTCTCACAATCTGGGACGGCGCTTTATCTTGGTAGCTACCGCGCCGGTTTTCTTGCAGGGAAAGGGCCCTCTCCACCAAGGTGGACCCAAAATGAAGTTATGCTTAAAGAAAGACCACGAGGTAAAGGGAAAAGTGTGGAGGGGGGGGGGGGGGGGGGGTATGCGTCGAATGACACGAGGGGAGACGAACTGGACTCGTTAATTTTATATTACTCGAAATTGTATGTAATATATTTTCGCTCCCAGTCTACACTCGTTCTATATACCGGTAACCCATTAATATTAATATATACTACTCAGTCGTTTGTACATAATACGAAGCCTGTAAGTTATAGTCACTGAAACATTTCAGCTCGGAAATTATAATATATGAATCAAGGATGTCTCTCTTATGATCTACATAGAATAGATATGGTTATTGATACTGTTACATTGTGATAATGGATTCTAGGTTTCTTTCACTGGTAAATCCGTATAAAAGTTGAAGTAATAAAATTTAATTACAGAACCATAGTTCGAAGATCAGCATTTTTCATACCAGTCATTGCTTAGAAATTTTACATTATAATATTGTTATAGAATTATATTCCCTAAATGCCGTGGATTTTCAAAATTTTATTTTATTCGAATTAACTTTGTAAAGATTGCTTTGAGTTCTCATTAGTATTGGTTCTATTTATTGTGTATCTATCGGTCAAGTGGTTCAGTAGCTCAGTTGGTAGAGCGTTGGAAATTATATGTGTAGTAGGTATCGAGTTCGAATCCTAGTAAGTGCGAATTATTTTTTGTGCAGAATTTCAACTCATTTAAATTAACCGCTACAAATTAATTGCATTTGTCTGTACCAATAAGGCTGTAGTTATTTGATTGTAACCAATGTAGTGCAAGTTATATATTAGCTGGACCAATAAGCTATCTTTAAAACCTTGTTAGAACCCATAGAACAATCGAGAATTTTCTCGATTGATTGCAGCACAAATTTAGTATATAAAGGTGCGATTCGTTCATTAGTTATCTCAATCTCAATCACATTCAATCAATTTCCATCATTCACTTTCTGTCTTATTTCAGATTACATTGTTTATTGTATAATAGTTATTATATGTTTTGTAATAAAGTCAGAAATACTAGTCACATCTCTCAGCCTTTCTATCTGTTTTAATATGGTTTCACTACGGTGAACAAACTCAGGGACAGGATGGCCAGCTAGAGATCGGGCCACAGCAATGAACGGGAACATCACGGGAATGTAGACGAGAGACAACCCGCAATACCATCTAGCGTTATTCGCCCATCGCCTGAAAGGTTAGACAGCGTTCGATCCTTGCTACCTAAGTGTAAGACCAAAAGATCAAAGGTAGACGTAGTGACACGCTGTGAGCCCAAAATTACATCATAGGGACTGTACTGTCTTGATTCAGGGAAAAACCGCAGTAGACCTTCATATTCCTACGGGGGAGAGGGAGAGAGAGCAGATACTAGTACGCAGATAGGACGTAGGCACACCAGTACAAGGCATACACATTGGTTAGGGTGCAGCAAACTGTACGCTTAACTCTTGCTAAGTACAGGTGTGTGTGCGACTATTTGCCGTACAACGGTGTCCATTACATCAGAACTTGTAGGCTAGGGGGTTGCTGTGTTTTCACCTGAATTGGGATTGTACCATTCAGGCGGTAGGGCAGTTTACGCTAGGCGCAAATAAATTGAGGCTATCAGGGATATACTAACATCTACCGTGTCCCCGCCAACGCCCTAATAGGAAGTTACCCGGACTACCTGGGTGACTAAAATTCTAGATAGGAGCCAGGATAGCTATTAGTACCCGTACGCCTACAGTAGTAAACTAACACATCTCTTCTTAGTATCAGGGACCTGGTACCTAAAATTGCCGAATTCTGGGCGTAGTATTAACCTTATGCCTGAATTTGAGTCCTGGAAATACGCAAGAGGGGAAGGAACCTTACCATTCGTGAGTATTGGACCTACAAGTTACAAATTAGAATATTCGTAAAATGCACACCGTACCCAGTAATTATATATGTGAAGGAGCAAAACTGCTTTTGACCGTTCAGAATTAACACACGCGCGTTAGAAATTATTTACACCTCAAAATATATAAAATTAACTTAGTCCGTACTGTGCTTTGCCCGCTAGTTAGACATCTCCAAATCTGCTCTGTACCTAGCTAGCGTCCCTTTGCCCAACCATATAAATCACACCGCGGCAAAGTATACGAGCCCCTTAGTCCGTCAGTGAGTCAGCCTGATTTTAGGATTCGCTGCGCGGGATTTTGTTTTATCGAAGTTTGTCTGCTCGTAGACTGTTTTCTGCCTCACCGGTTAAAAGAGATCGATACTGCAATATATTCGCTTACTTGGGGTTTACTGTTTTGGTGAGAAGGTCGGATTTATGATTTGATTTACAAACTTTACAGTAGGATATTGCAGGTATTGTTACCGTCTCTTCCAATTAGTAGGAATAGGCGTATCTCTCCAATTTAGTAGGAATATGATTATTTTAACATATTTCCTAATTTAGTAGGAATATGTTTTACTGAACTACGGTTCGGTAGGACTAAAGTTATTTGAAAATTTTGTATTTTGAGGTAAAAATTTATATTTGATTAGCTAAGTGCTAATTTTTTGAAATAAAATTTGATTTGAACCGCGTGTAAAATATTTTGGAATTGAATACCGGTGTTTAAAAAGGGTTTAAATACCATATTGTACCGGTACAAAATTTCGTAAAGTAAAACCTAACTCTTTTGTTTTTCAGGATTCAGAACTCATTTCTAGACTGTAACGGGAGCAAGACCGTGTTTAGCAAGTTTGGGAGATAGATAACCCAACAACTTTGGTTGGGAAAATCGCGTTTCGTCCGCAACGTTAAAAACGGAAAGGTTCACGTCCGGTTTGTATCTGGGAATCTGTTTTTCTGGAGAATTATTGGAGTGGGTGAGTTCGAAAAGTTGCATAAATAAGTTAGGCATTACCGTATTAGTTAAAATTATTGTGGGTTCCACTGTCTCAAGTATTTATGCATTCCGTATGATTTCTTTGTTCATTGCTGAATTAGTCCGTATTATTGTATTTAATTTACCTTTTGATAACGCATATCGTTATCCGATTTATTTGTTGTAAAATTGGCCGCTAGGCTAATTTTATTATATACTTATTCCGTGACATTTATTTGCTGTAAAATTGGCCGTTTAGGCTAATTTTATCCATCTGCTATAAAATCGGCCGGTAGGCTAATTTTATATGACTGTAATTAGTACCGTTTTATACAAATACGGTAAACTCGATACTTTTACACTCACTTCACTTGACTTACAACTACCGAAATGAGTGACAAACAAGACTATACGAAGAATACACAAACCGACTATGACTCATGTGACGCGGATAAGTCAGCAGCGGAAGAACCACAGGGGAAGACTCGCGAGCCTACCGAACCTACACCGTGTGCGTCACCAGTACATCCAACGGGAGTACCGGATGCCGTAGTACGAGGCGACGGCAGGACCGAGGACTTTCTAACTGTTCCGCAACCTAGATATAGGGAAACGGAATTGGTAAGTTCAGCAGGAAGCACAGAAAGTGTGGTTAGAAGCGTCGGTGGATACATGGCGCATATAACCAGGAGTATTGGAGAAGGCCAACGCATATTAGACGGGTTGACCGCTCCGATGTCTCGATTCGAGTTCTACACCCTCCAGGTTAGAGTACAGAGTAAAGTATATAAGTCCGTAGATAATCTAGTTGGCCTACAAGATCTAGCTAGACAGAGACAGGACATGGATACTCAACTTAGAATCCTCGAGAAACTAATGATCACTAGAGAGAAACTGATTCAGTTTAAGTCGACGATTAGACAGATACAACAGGAACAAGCGGACCAGTTGTTAGGTGAGTCAGTTTCGGACGAATTATTACAACCCGAGGAAGAACAGGAATTGTACCGACTGGATGGACAATTGAAACATCTGACGGACCACTTACGCATGTGCGGCGAAGACGTCGGCGATTTGGAAACCGTGCCGGAATACACGAGGGAAACTTCATTCGCACAAATCGAATCGGCACCGGGAATACTAAATCAATCATTGGTAAGTATTCGTAGCGAAATCTGCGAAGGAAGTATAGTCACGTCAGAAGTTGCTCGACAACAGCAGCAGTTCTACAGACAGCAACACGAGATAGAAGAACAAGCTCAACTTCTAATGATACAAACAGCAGTAGAGGAAGAGAAAATACGTGTTGCGAATGTAGCGAGAATCTCTCATCTGCAGGAACAAGCCGAACTCGAAGCGGCCGAAATGGAAAGGTTAGAGTTGGACATTGCCCAACAAGCGGCAACGGCCGAGTTAGCGCAACGAACGGCAACAGCCGAGTTAGAGCGACAAACGGCAGCGGCAGCTGCAGCGGCTGAGTTAGAGCGACAAACGGCTGCGGCAGAGTTAGAGCGACAAACGGCTGCGGCAGAGTTAGAGCGACAAAGAGTAGTTTTGGAAGCCAGAGTCGAGATGAAGACACGGCAAATAAAAGCCCAACAAGCGATACGACAAGCAGAGTTCGAGGCGCAACAACAACAAACGGAACAACGAGAAAAGGAAGTTAAACTTCGTTTCGAACTTGAGAAGAGGGCGAGAGAATTAGCCGAAACTAAGGAAAATCTGGATCTTCTAGCCCGCGATCGATCGATGAGATCTCGCGACGGACATGATTTGGACCAGTTAGAGGTAAGACATCGCCAAATTCAGGAACGGAAGAAGGAAGGAAGCGTAGGAGCACCCGGACGGGAACGACAATTAGTAAAAGACGTGTGTCAACGATTCCCACAGGTAACTCATATGTTTGCACCGGTTACGACTAAGGAACCTGTTTCGATTGCGGGTAGTAGTGATATTTCTCCTATCCATGGTGCGACGGAACACAGGTTTGTTATTCCGAACGAGTTTATACCGCCAAGAGCAACGTCGTCGCCTATTCCGAGAGTCAAGGTAAGTAACCCACCGATTACAGATCGTAGTAGTTTATTGACCGGACCTGCGCTACTGACGACAAAACAGGTGAGTCCACCTTTGACGCCTAAACCCGTTACACATTACGCTTACCCAATGACGTTTCGACCTACAAGGCCAGTTGTTTCAAATGCTGTCATTCGCCCACCGGTTCAGTTTACATCGCAATCTACGACTTCGAGGAAGACTTGTGAGCCTACCGAACAACGGAGAACAGTGGAGACGCGACCGTTCAACCAGTTTACATCGCAATCTACGACTTCGAGGAAGACTTGTGAGCCTACCGAACAACGGAGAACAGTGGAGACGCGACCGTTCAACCAGTTTACATCGCAATCTACGACTTCGAGGAAGACTTGTGAGCCTACCGAACAACGGAGAACAGTGGAGACGCGACCGTTCAACCAGTTTACATCGCAATCTACGACTTCGAGGAAGACTTGTGAGCCTACCGAACAACGGAGAACAGTGGAGACGCGACCGTTCAACCAGTTTACATCGCAATCTACGACTTCGAGGAAGACTTGTGAGCCTACCGAACAACGGAGATCAGTGGACGATGTTCCGAAACGAGCCGTTAGAATTCGAACGACGCAACGGACGCGAGCACGTCGACCACCATATCCAGATGATAGTAGTACTTCGAGCGAATCGGATTACCCGATACGCGAGGTATTTAGAACGGGGGCGGCCGATGAATATAAACGCGAGCGTTCAGACAACTCCTTTGCAGACAATCCTCCACAGAATACACCGACACAGAAGGCGTTACCACCAGCGGGCGCGATCGGTGCGCAACAGTTCGCCGACATTGTCAACAAGTTGGCCCGGATTGAGGAACGTCTGGAGGAAGGTTACACCGACAGTTCGAGAAATTCCGAATTCGAACACAATAGACACCCGAAGGGACCACAAAGACCAGTACCTTCAAACCCCACATCGTATCAGGGAAAAGCGCCAAGAAGGGAGAACATCAACCAGACTACCAACCAAGGACGCGAAACTCTGAACGTTGCCGAGGAGATAGCGAAATTCGCAGCCAGACAGGGATTGCCGGTACAACAACCACCGAAGTTCTCCGGTAGCTCAAAACACTGGCATACCTTCGTAGACTATATCGAATCCCAGATCGCCGTGTGCGCCTTTACATCACGGGAGAAGTTCAATTACCTGCTCCAAACGTTGTCAGGAGAACCTAAACGTTTGGCGGAGACTTTCGTCGGTGTACCAGACGCTTTCGAACTAGCGTACGATCGTTTGACTTCGATATACGGAGGTACAGTGAGTATGGCCAGGTCAGTAATAGAAGAACTCTGTAAGGGAGGGGCTATCACTAAACCCATCGACTTACTAAAACTAGCTGACGAAATCAAGAACGCTATCACTACCTTAAGATCAATTGGACAACTTGATTACGGAAATACCCCTACAGTCCTATTAAAAATCATAGGACGACTCCACCATCGACTTCGTCGGGAGTGGAGGAAGGTCGAATACCAGCGAGAGGAGCGGGGAGGATTCTTAAAATTAGAAGATGTGTACCTTTTAATATCCAGGGAGGCGGTAGTAGAAACTCGATCTAACTATACCGACCAGCACATCGTGGCAGAAGGAATCACATTGCCCTCTTCAAACCGACAAAAACCCCAGACAACATCCACAAAGACGGCCACTTACGCCACACCGACGGAATCACGACAATTCTCAGACGGTAATAGAGTATCTGCGCCCATTGGGACGAAACAGACGAGACAGCAACTCAGCGCCGACTTCAACGGCTGCCAATACTGCGAACATTTAGGTAAGCGGTATATTGGTCACAAGTTACGGGGTTGTCGACAATTTCGCGAGTTGAACTCAGAAGAACGACGGCTGCAGATACGGCCACTGGACTCTTGTTGGCGGTGTACGCGACACGGACACGTCCGTAAGGATTGCCCAAATACCGACACTTGTCCATCCTGTGGACGCAACCACGACGGTCTGCTCCACACAGACAGCCACACGCCGACGAAACGCTTCGCCAGGGAACACCCGGAAGCAGCAGCGAGATGTGATGCGGCTTACCGAAAACGGGAATCGAAAACGACTCCGACTTTCGTGACCCATATAGAGGATTGCTTTTCAGAACAATCCGGATCGTCGGACGAAGAATCAGAAGACGACGAATATTCAAATGGAGACGAACAACCGTCAATCGCGCTCCTGACCACTGACCAACTGAAGGGATTCAGTGTAATCCCGATTAAAGTTACTGGCACAAAAGGGAGTAAGAGGATTTACGCGATTCTAGACTCAGCCTCATCTCACAGTTACGTAGATGAAAAGATAGCTGACGTCGTAACAGATCTTAGACAAGGTAAGCACGTCAGTTATACAGTAAGTAGTATGCACGGACAGCGTGCAATACCAGTGACACGAGTTAAGTTGGACTTAGACTCTCTTCTTCCAAAATCGCAGCACAGCGAGAGGGAGAGGTCTTTGTTGCCCTTTAGAGATCTAACCTTTGCGGCCACGAAGGACTTTAGTAACCTACTAGGTCCAGTGCCGGAACAATCTTTGGAGGACCGTAAGTATTTCAGACACCTTGGTGTGCCCGAATGTCCTGTCAATTATAGATCGGTAGCAATGCTGATCGGGACGGACCAATTCAACCTACACCAGGTGTGGGAAACCAGACCATCGGCAGTTGTAGCAGGAAACGCATACGCCTGCAGAACGCCGATAGGGTGGTATACTCGAGCGCCTGTGCGCACACTAGACGTAAGTGACGAGGAAGACGACGTACAGAGTACATGTAGTTTATTGACTACAAACTCAATTCATTCCTTTTCACACGACGTGAACCATACTACACTACAGTCGACAAAACATGACAGACGTGTAACTAGTATGATAAGTCACAAGGAGCAGCTAACCCACAAGGTGAGTTTAGAAATTGGGGGGAAGACGAATCAGCTAGAGATTCCATCGACGACAGATGATAGGCTTGCGAGTCTACCTACCCCAATAACCTCAACAGTGCCCGTCGATATCGACGATGACGCGTTGAAAATTCATCAGTTGGAACAAGCCGCCTTGGACAAAGAATTAACGGAGAAGACTATCAGGTGGTTAGAACAAGATACAGCTGAACCTGGTAGCTACGACCCTTGTATGTCGGAACAGGAGAAACAATCTCTAAAGATCATGGAGGATACTATCCGACAGACGGAGGACGGACATTACGAGGTGGGTATGTTATGGCGTAGCCAAAGTCCTAAACTTATAAACAACTACCCACTGGCTTTAAGACGTCTACACTCAATCCGACAACGTCTATTAAAGGACGAGAAAGCCCATCTGCAGTATAACACTCAGATGGAGACGTATTTGACAAAGGGATACGCTATCCGAATGACTAACCCGGAGCGAGTGACAGACCAGACGTACTACTTGCCACATCACTATGTGAGACATCCCGACAAACCAGATAAAGTACGCGTAGTCAATGACTGTGCGGCTCTGTTTGAGGGAATGTCCCTCAATAGTGAGTTGATGGATGGACCGAACATGAATAATTATCTTATGGGGGTGATTATGCGCTTCCGTCAGCGTCAAGTAGCCTTTACTTGCGACGTTGAAGCGATGTTTCACCAAGTAAAAGCGTTAGAGCGAGACAGAGACAGTTTGCGGTTTCTCTGGTATCCGGAAGGGGACTTAAGTCTACCACCAGCGACTTACCAAATGCAAGTTCGCGTTTTCGGTGCCAGAGACAGCCCGAATTGTACGATGTACGCCTTGAAGCAAGCCGCTAGAGATCAGAAACATCTGTATGACCCAGAGATAATTAGAATTGTAGAACGTGACTTTTACGTTGATGACGGATTACAGAGTTGCGACACAGTAGAACGTGCTACAACAGTAGCACATCAATTACGGGACTGCTTGGCGGGCGGAGGTTTTAACCTCACCAAATTCGCCTCAAACAGTGCCGAATTAGTTGACTCATTCGGAACTACTGAGCGTGGAGGTGGTGACATAGACCTAGAGTTCGAACCACTACCGACGACTAAGGTGTTGGGGCTCTTTTGGGACCCAAACACAGACAACTTTCGAGTGAAGGTGAGACTGGACAGTCAAGGAAACACACTGACCAAGAGATCATGCTTGTCAAAGTTGAGCCGATTGTTCGACCCGTTAGGATTCATCAGTCCAGTGATACTGCAAGCTCGCATTTATATGCACAGTATATGGAAGGATGGACTAACGTGGGACGAGCCGATCTCATCAGACCAAGTGGACTTATGGAAGACCTGGGAGGCGGAATTATCTTCACTAGAGGATTATTTCATACCCAGGGTTTACTTTCCATTACAGAGTACATTTCCTGACAACTTGGAACTACACTGTTTTTCTGACGCCAGTGACAACGGTTTTGGTGTGGCAGCGTATTTGCGCAGACAAGTAGAATCGGACGAGTTCGATGTTTCGCTCATTACTTCTAAGGCTAAGACCATGCCTACTAAGTATATGACGACACCACGAGCCGAGCTACAAGCCGCGACCCTGTCAACCACCATCGTGAACCTCATACAGACAGAACTACAGTCGAGTTTACAGATATTTTATTGGACTGACGCGACGTTGGTTTTATTTTACATAAACAACGACACACTCGAATTCAAGACATTCGTAGCTAACCGTCGCGCAGAGATTCTAGACCATTCGATAAAAGAGGATTGGCGACATTGTCCCGGACCACAAAACCCAGCTGATATTGCGTCGCGAGGAATGATGCCTGAGGAATTCTGTAAACCGGAGAACAAAGAGTTTTGGCAACACGGACCCCAGTTCTTGCAGAAATCGACACAAGATTGGCCTCCGTTATACGACAACAAGTCCAACACCATTCCCAAGGACGCCGAAATCAAGAAACCAAAAAAGGGGAAGACAAAGAAAAAGACAACGGCGACAAAACTCAAGAAAAAACCGAAGGCGAAATGGAAGGATATAACTTCAAAGGTCAAGAGAGGAAGACTTGCGAGCCTTTCTACACCAGACATATCGCCAGACGGTCAACCAGACACGTTACCAGACAGTCAACCAGACACGTTACTAGACAGTCAACCAGACATTTTGCCAGACATATCACAAAATGTTCCACCAGACGCTAGTAACACACTGACAAACAGTAAAGCCACAGTTTCTCTATTGGAGCGGCCTTCTATTGACAAACAACTAGATACGTTACCAGACGTATCGCCAGACACATTACTAGACAGTCGACTAGACACTAGTAATGTATTGACTAACGATAAAGCCGCAGTTTCCCTATTGGAGCGGCCTTGTATTGACAAACTACCGATTTTGACACACTTGAGCAACCATAAGCACGGTGAAACCTCATGTATTACAGATGTGGGTAGTACCTACGCTAATGTAAATACAGGTGTTACTTTGCGCTCAAGAGACATACCGAACTTACAACCTACGGTGAGACCTGGGATTAATGTCGGCAGAAAAATAAGTTTACCGAAACCTGCTGACCCCATAGAGTTCAAACCACCATTAACGATCGACTTACAAAGTACCAACAATCAAGGTAAGAGGACAAAGAAGGACAAATTACTTGTAGACCCGGACGGATCAACAGTCAACAAGGGAATACTTACCGGCGGACCCGTGGGCCCTTCTAGTAATTCAAAACCTTCCAAGTTCTCCATTGACTTACCTGATGACGTCACAAATACTTACGTCGACCGTATCGTAAACTTAACAGACTCTTGGTCAAACGCTTGCCGAAAATTAGCGTGGATTGTACGTTTTGTACAATACGTTAAAGGCAAACGTGACTTTACACGTCGACTTACATTGGCTGAGATTGACAGGTGTGAGATTAAATTAATTCGCCATTACCAACTGAGATATTTCGCGCGCGAATTCACATCTATACATCAAGGTCAACCAATCAAGTCGTCACCAATACTGAGTTGGAGTCCGATAATTTATAATGGCTTAATTTGTCATAAATCTCGGCTTCAAAACATTGACTTTAACACAAACTTTAGGTACCCAATAATAATACCGCAACATCACGAACTACAACGTGCAATGATACTGGATGCACATCTACATCTGAAACACGCTGGAAGACACCACTGTCTTTCCTACTTACGTACTAGATTTGTATTGATTAGACCCAGTAAAGCATTAAGTTCAGTGACACGTACGTGTATTATTTGTAAAAAGGTACATTCTAGAATAGGTACCCAAGAAATGAGTGAACTACCACAAGCACGACTTCAAGCATTCAGACCACCTTTTACAGAGACTGGAATTGATTGCTTTGGTCCCATACATACGAAACGTGGACGTATACTAGTAAAACGCTGGGGACTGATTTTCACATGTATGTCCAGTAGGGCAGTTCATATTGAACGTGTGATGGATCTTTCCACCAACGCGTTTATACTAGCACTGCGGCGATTTATCGCTAGACGCGGACTAGTAAAATGCTTGTACTCAGACCAAGGGACAAACTTCGTTGGTGCTCGGAATGAGATTGCTAGAGCCTTTAAGAAATTAGATCATGATCAAATCTCGAACGAACTGCAACCTCACAAGATTGTTTGGAAGTTTAATCCTCCAGATAGTCCTTGGAGAGGCGGAGTCTGGGAGAGATTGATTAGATCTATCAAAACGGCCATGGCAAAGGTCATTCCAGTAAACCACATATTAACAGACGACCAACTGACAACATTGTTTGTTGAAATCGAGGCAATACTAAATACTAGACCAATAGTATTAGTACCCGATGACAAACAATCCCAGTTTGCTTTAACACCGGCACACCTGCTTATGCAGGCACCGACGACATTAACGCCGATTTCCACTCCAATGGAAAGCGATAGTTACGGGAGAAAAGCGTGGAAAATCACGCAACTACTGGCTAACAAATTCTGGGAAATATGGCAAAACCATTATTTGCCCTCTATTTCTGCCAGAACAAACTGGTATAATAACACCCACGCATTAAAGCCGGGAGATCACGTGCTGTTGGCAGAAGTGAATCTAAAAAGACGCTTCTGGATAACAGGTGTCATTTTAGCCACACATCCATCTATGGATGGAGTGACAAGAACTGTGACGGTACGAACAATTGACGGTCGTACAGTAGACAGACCGACTCAACGTCTCGTACTCCTTGAAGAGACTCGTAACGAGTCTGGAGATTACAAATCTCCACCTAATACTAGTAAATAATTAGGAGTTTACAAATAGATTTCCACGTACCTGTACACCGTAGTAAGGACAGCGGTAGAATTCCATTGTCATATTATGTGAACATTGAGGGTAGTACCCTTATGTGTCACATAGGAGCGGGATTTGTAGGTATAAGAAATGGAATTCTACTTGGAACTCACAATATTGAGACATTTTCGAAATTTTAGACAATCCATTTGGATTTGAAAAATTTTTAAAATTTTCTCCAGTGAATAGATTCCAGGGTACAGTCGGGTGGAACTTAAAATTAGAGAAACAAGAGAGGAAGACTTGCGAGCCTTTCTTAAAATTTTAATTAAATTTTACACAGTCTTGTTTCAATAAGTTACGTCAAAATAGACTCCCCTATATTTATTACTAATTCTTGATTGCTTATTTTCTGATAATAGTTTGGGATCAAAAGGTGAGTATTTTAGACTCACGGCCAGTTTAGCCCAAATTCGTTTTTACTTCGGCAAAAAATTTTAGATAAGAAGCAGCGTGTCATTAAAGAAACCCTAGATCTTAGGCTATGGGTAGGAGGTTAGAGCGTTGTCGAGCCCAAAGGGCAGACGAAACTCTCACGTCTCCTCACAACTAACTACAAACTCTGTTGTATTCCCTCTAGTAGTAATGATTATGTAACTACACCCTAATTATGGAGAAAGGGATACAAGGAGAGCCGAGATGGGGATATGATATCCAAGAGGAGGCAGCAGCGCCATTCGAAAGATTTGGAGCCAAGGATTACACTATATTTGGTATAAAAGAATTATCGGAAAGTACAGCGAAACTCGCGAGAACTAAATATGACTCGAATGTATTAAAGAGAAGGCAAAACGCATTGAACGAAAGAATCGAAAGTTTGCGCCAAACCTTCAACGAACTTTACCCGTACGATGCTTTGTGTGATACGGGAGACATTAGCGAAGACCCCGATACTGAAATTAGTCGTTTGTATCATACCATGCAATACCTAAAGGCGCACGAACCTATGCCCGCGGTACGCGATGAATTCGATGGAATGCATCTTTACAGACGAACTCGAGGGGACGATAGAGAAACCAAGGAAGCATTTTCAGTTTATAAACTTTATTATCAATGCGGTTCTTGTATGCGCGAACAACGAAATGCGATTCCGATGCGTTTGAATAAGGAAAATCCCGAACCGATATTGGCGAGGTGTTCGAATCATCAACAACTACGCTACCAGGAAGGAGGGTATCCTTTATCGAATCCATATCATTCATTTGCTATGACCGGACCAAAGGCGGGAGAAACTGTCATTTACCCACCTAAGGTTGTTGAACCCGATGTATTTGAACTTACGCTGGACGAGGCGAATCAGTCAACCCGCGAAAAGAAAGAAGCTCTTAGCCTATACAGAGCCTACAAGGCTTTCGAGAAAGGTGAGATGGAAGAATGGGGTGGAAGACTCGCGAGCCTACCTTGCCATTGGACGTCACACGATCAAACTTCAGCTAAGGAGATGACACCGGAAGTTTTCGAGAGCATAAACTTCGCTCAAAACGTTATTCAGAGACTACAGATTGCATCCCCGGAGAGGCCAAGAGAAATGCAACCGTATAGTACTTCAGCTACGAAACCATTGAGTACGACACTCAATTTCCCTATTAGTATACCAGTCCGACAGGATACGACGTACGAAATACCCATCGTGGATCATCCAGAAATCATTTCAAACTTGGAGTTTCTTCCTGCAGTTGTTTTCAGCGATATGAGTAAGATATATGATTTGCGTAGACATATTACTCAAAAGGTCGTGAACAACGTTCCACCTCATATCCAAGATTTTAAGGAACTGGATAGAGCTGGTGCCGACATAGCTCCGAGTAATCTGAAAGGATATCTAACCAAGACGATTCGTTTATGGATTGGAATCGGAACCTTCGAGTCGGATACAGATATTGCCGCAGATTGGCGAGGTAAGGTTATTCGTTTCGATGAGGATAAGGATATAGAGAAGATTTGGCAACCTTCGGAAGAATTGTTGGATGAATGGACTAGGACGTTTAGATCGTTTCAGGAAAACGGTTATATGTTTTACGATAACGAGGGCGGCAGTCATCAGCAGAGTTTGACTTCTAAGACTATACAGATTAGAGCGGCGGACGGAGTCCTGCACGTTTTCAGTAGACAGAGGAGCGACAAACGAATGCCGATACCTCCAGCGAATACAAAGCGACACCATCTTATCACCGATATAGTAAAGAAGATGGACCAAGCTTGTAATATTGACGCTAGAATGTTACCGAAGATGGTAAGAAACATGATTTTAGATAAAACTGTTGTAAAGGTTGGATCAGGAGTAAGGGAGGATTTAATTAGCGACTTCGCCGGCATGACGGACAGCGATGACCGACTACCGACACCATACGTCGACACTCGACCTCTTATTCTGTGGTCTATAGAACAGGGATATTTTCGTGAGTATAATACTCAGAAGACTGGAACTGGATACATTTCCTACCTGTTATTCAATTGGGATTATAAGGAAGGTAAAAGAAACAAGTATATTGAAACTTATGGAGAAGGTGATACTCCAGATATGAGTGAGTTTGAATCACAGCTTAAATGGAGAGGATGCGTGTATTGGGCTATTACGTCACCTCCAAGAGCGGTCTTACAATATTATTTAGCGATAGAGTCGTCAGTGAATGTTTGCCTAATCGCCGACATTGTGTCTCGGACTCTCAAAAGACATCCACTTTGTCTCGGAGAAGATCATACGTTCTACATGGAAGGGAGAATTCGTACCGACGTGTTTAGACGATTCCTTGAACCCTTCTACAACTCCGACGCTCAGTGTAATGCCTTTACTCGAGCAGGATTTAGCATATTTCGAGACGTGTATCTTCGCTGTGCGGGATCTCTTATCGAAAGACCATCTATGTTTACATTGTTACCCTATGAAGGAGAACGTATCGTGGAAATTATGGATGAATCACGGCAGACGCGCGCGCCTATCGGTCACCTCGGTGATGATTTCAACGTAACTACTACGATCGCCGACGATCCTTTAGAGGAACTTCTTGAGATAGAAAGGAACCTCCCGAAGAAATCTCAGACGGAGATTCGACAACTTGAAGCAACAGATGCTATAGTTTGTATACAACCTTCAGAAACCTACCAACCCATAGACCCAGATGATTACGATTATAGTATGGGAGGAAGCGCTCGACCGATTGGAGATCTTATATACGAACGAGTGTGGTACCCTGCTAATACGATGTGTAGTAAATGTGGCGTCGCTGGACATCATATGGCAAAGTGCAGTGGAAAGCACATTACTACGACTCAGCTAATCTGTGGATGGTGTGGGGATCAAGGGTCTCATACCTTTTATACTTGCTGGAGATTTATGGCTCAATGTACTTACTGCAATATAAAGGGACATCGAGCATCTGAATGCCAACTGAGAGACATACCTTATGAACACGAATCTGTAAAACTCGTGAGGAAGTTATTTGATGAGTGGGAAGATTTAGCCGACGAACATGTATCGGCACAAAGAAGACGGTTTCCGATGAGAGCGCATCTCGGATTTTGGGCGGTAAATCCCCAGACGATGATGTCGGAAGGATATATCTCCGCTATGCCCCAATATGACGAACTTATCGAGGTTGTCGATATTTTGCCCCACGACAGCGGATTCCGAGTAGTGCGCGAGTATCTGTTACAGATTCACCCGGATAACAAGAACACGTGGAATTTTCAGAAAGTCGTAAATCGTATCACGTATGGTGAATTTGATCGTTTCCGAACCGAAAAGCGGAATAAAGGAGCTTGGTTAACCGTCGCATGGGCGTACCGAGCCGCGTTTTACCATAAACGTATACGAGCGAGCGTATTCGAGGAAGAAGAGGTCCTAGAGGCGACGAATATATCAGCCACTCCGGTTGCGCCGTCTGCACGTCACCCTCGGGAGGACGGGCAGGGTAGGATCATACGGGTCCAGAAGGTGGGCCAACAATTGAAGAAAATTATTAATGTAGAAGAACGCAAGGGAGTTGAGCCGACTATTCGAGTTACTCGGGATACGGTATCACTTCCAAGAGAACCGGTAGGAGGATCGGGACATACACCAGCTGATCAACAGGGGGCGCAAGCTACTCTTGGGTCTGCGTCGTCCGCTTCTCACGCGTTCCCAGACGTTCTACCAACTGTAGCGACGACTGATCGGTCACGAGGAATTGGTCGAGGTTTTGGGATGCCAAATAGACGAATTTGCGAGGAAATAGTTGCACCGTCTCTCAACGTCCCAAGTAAACCAGTGACTCGCCCCATTAGTCCCATATCGCGAGCAAAGTCACCTGTGCGCAGTTTTTGAGGACGCGGCAGGGCTCGATCAACTAAGCGATAAAAGGGAGGGCAAGGGTGGACGGAAGACTCGTGAGCCTTTCTTATGATTTGTGATTTATTTTGAATTATATGTTTTAAATTTAGAAAACTTATGCAATTTGTATTGTTCCGAATTTATGAAATTTAGAAAGTTTATATTTAGAAGGAACTTATATTTGAAAGATTTATGTTTCATATTTGAGATGCAAAGGTTTATATTATTCTAAACTTATGCAGTTTATATTTATATTTAAGTAAAGACTTATAGTTAGTAAGATTTATATTTAGTAAGAATTTATATTTTATATTTGTAATTATTCCGAACTTATACAATTTATATTATTCCAAACTTATGCAATTTGTATTGTTCCGAATATTATGCAATTTATATCTTATAAGCAGTATTTGTACCTAAAGAGAAAGTTTTATAGACAGAAAAATTTGTGCTCAGAAAGACTCATATTTGTAATTATTCCAAACTTATGCAATCTACATTTAGGTACGAAAGTATTTGTAATTACTTGAATTTATGCAATATTTGAGATGCAATAGTAGATGGAAGACTCGCGAGCCTTTCTTATTGTTTTCATTTATTTGTATTTGTAATTGTTTGAATTTATGCAATATTGAGATGCAATAGATTTATATTGGTGAATTTAATTTAGATTTATATTGTACTTACTTAGTAAAGCCTTAAATACGTAAAGTTTGAATTTGTAATTATTTTGTATCGAATCATTACGTAGAAAGGAAGTATTGTTTGAAACTTAATTGTAAATATGTAAGTACGCCCTAAGTATTCTATAGTTTGATTGATTATTGGTGAAAACCGTATATTTTATGCACGATAATATCCTGTTTTCATGGAGCGGTATAGAATTATATTCCCTAAATGCCGTGGATTTTCAAAAATTTATTTTATTCGAATTAACTTTGTAAAGATTGCTTTGAGTTCTCATTCGTATTGGTTCTATCTATTATGCATCTATCGGTCAAGTGGTTCAGTAGCTCAGTTGGTAGAGCGTTGGAAATTATAAGTATAGTAGGTATCGAGTTCAAATCCTAGTAAGTGCGAATTATTTTTTGTGTAGAATTTCAACTCATTTAAATTAACCGCTACAAATTAATTGCATTTGTCTGTACCAATAAGGCTGTAGTTATTTGATTGTAACCAATGTCGTGCAAGTTATATATTAGCTGGACCAATAGCTATCTTTAAAACCTTGTTAGAATCTATAGAACAATCGAGAATTTTCTCGATTGATTGCGGCACAAATTTAGTATATAAAGGTGCGATTCGTTCATTAGTTATTCAATCAATTTCCATCATTCACTTTCTGTCTTATTTCAGATTACATTGTTTATTGTATAATAGTTATTATATGTTTTGTAATAAAGTCAGAAATACTAGTCACATCTCTCAGCCTTTCTATCTGTTTTAATATGGTTTCACTACGGTGAACAAACTCAGGGACAGGATGGCCAGCTAGAGATCGGGCCACAGCAATGAACGGGAACATCACGGGAATGTAGACGAGAGACAACCCGCAATACCATCTAGCGTTATTCGCCCATCGCCTGAAAGGTTAGACAGCGTTCGATCCTTGCTACCTAAGTGTAAGACCAAAAGATCAAAGGTAGACGTAGTGACACGCTGTGAGCCCAAAATTACATCATAGGGACTGTACTGTCTTGATTCAGGGAAAAACCGCAGTAGACCTTCATATTCCTACGGGGGAGAGGGAGAGAGAGCAGATACTAGTACGCAGATAGGACGTAGGCACACCGGTACAAGGCATACACATTGGTTAGGGTGCAGCAAACTGTACGCTTAACTCTTGCTAAGTACAGGTGTGTGTGCGACTATTTGCCGTACAACGGTGTCCGTTACATCAGAACTTGTAGGCTAGGGGGTTGCTGTGTTTTCACCTGAATTGGGATTGTACCGTTCAGGCGGTAGGGCAGTTTACGCTAGGCGCAAATAAATTGAGGCTATCAGGGATATACTAACATCTACCGTGTCCCCGCCAACGCCCTAATAGGAAGTTACCCGGACTACCTGGGTGACTAAAATTCTAGATAGGAGCCAGGATAGCTATTAGTACCCGTACGCCTACAGTAGTAAACTAACACATCTCTTCTTAGTATCAGGGACCTGGTACCTGAAATTGCCGAATTCTGGGCGTAGTA
This sequence comes from Nemertoderma westbladi, assembly GCA_032718475.1. Taxonomy (NCBI): domain Eukaryota; kingdom Metazoa; phylum Xenacoelomorpha; order Nemertodermatida; family Nemertodermatidae; genus Nemertoderma; species Nemertoderma westbladi. The sequence continues at coordinate 12,996 of JAUCBJ010008930.1, read as the reverse complement.
TTAACCTTATGCCTGAATTTGAGTCCTGGAAATACGCAAGAGGGGAAGGAACCTTACCATTCGTGAGTATTGGACCTACAAGTTACAAATTAGAATATTCGTAAAATGCACACCGTACCCAGTAATTATATATGTGAAGGAGCAAAACTGCTTTTGACCGTTCAGAATTAACACACGCGCGTTAGAAATTATTTACACCTCAAAATATATAAAATTAACTTTCGTCCTTACTGCACTTTGCTCGCTAGTTAGACATCTCCAAATATCTGCCTCTGTACCTAGCTAGCGTCCCTTTGCCCAACCATATAAATCACACCGCGGCAAAGTATACGAGCCCCTTAGTCCGTCAGTGAGTCAGCCTGATTTTAGGATTCGCTGCGCGGGATTTTGTTTTATCGAAGTTTGTCTGCTCGTAGACTGTTTTCTGCCTCACCGGTTAAAAGAGATCGATACTGCAATATATTCGCTTACTTGGGGTTTACTGTTTTGGTGAGAAGGTCGGATTTATGATTTGATTTACAAACTTTACAGTAGGATATTGCAGGTATTGTTACCGTCTCTTCCGATAGTAGGAATAGGCGTATCTCTCCAATTTATTGGGTGTAAATATATGTACTAACTGCTATGCTGGTAACCAACCACAATATAACTATAATTATAAATAATACTGTTCTCATTTTCAGGTATATGCCATTTGGAATTGTATTTCTGATAGCAGGTAAGATACTGGAAGTTGATGACCTTGAGGCTGTAGTCAATGATTTAAGTTTCTATGTGGTGACAGTCTTTGCTGGATTCATAACACATACATTTATAGTTCTTCCTGGAATATACTTCGCTTTCACAAGGAGAAATCCATACAAATATTTAAAAGGTTTGAGTTCTATTTTATAAAATTTGCTATTTCTTAAAGTTCATTATTAAAAATAAAATAACACACATATATATATATTGTCAATATTATAGTACCAACACTTGCATTTTAGCTACAGCTACACTTTACATTATTTTTTACATCAGTTTTAGTCAAAAAGAGATGATTATTATTATTTATAATTTAACTTAAAATATTGTTTAAATTGTGCATAATTCGGTCTCCTTAAGGCTACCTAGATGTGACTTTGGGGGGCCTAAGTCTGGGGTGGAAGGAGACTATAACGTGGTCCCCGGAGGTGGAGCAAGATTATTAAGTAATTTTAAAATTGAATAGTTAAAAGAGTCTCTATGGCTTATTAAGCTAAATCAATTAAAATGTGATAACCAAATTAAGTAATGAATTGCATGTTTCACTTATCAAAAATAGTTATAATTTATCATATTGAGTTTTCCCTACACGATGTGAATTTACAATATAAAAAAGCACATGAGAGTTCTCCTCCTGCAACAAAACCACAGCGATATTTTTTAACTTTTACAACATTATGCGAGCTTCAAGTAAATCTACCATTCTAAGGTTTTCAGTAATGTATAACTTTTAGTCAGTATAGATTGAGTGTTGTTGATGCCCATTTTGATTACGTTACTCTATGTTCACTCCAAGGACTACTGCTTCAGTAGTCCGTGGTTCACTCCTATTGTAGTAGGTAGTAGCTACACTCTACATTATGTATGTTGTTCCACAGCTGAAATATTAGGTCACATTACTAGTACTAATAAAGTATTCTTCTTTTAATTAATATAAAGTTATAATAATAGAAGTTATCTTAAACTTTCAAATACATTATTCAATTAAATATGTACCGGACCAGGTGTACCAGAATATTTCAACAATGATCGGCAATGAGAGAGGGAGGGCATCAATAAATTTAAGGTTATCAAAAAACCATTGAAGATGGAACGAAATCGCGAGGATCGACTGGTTTGCGGTCTATTTAGAGGATTGGAGGCTTAAGATGATATTTATTCATCTTGCTCCATCTGATGATATTTTTTTTGTGGACTGTGTGTAGGCCTAATTCACAGAACGACCGGATTTGGGCTCATACATTATGTGTGTAGGCCTAATTCACAGAACGACCGGATTTGGGCTCATACATTATGTGTGTAGGCCTAATTCACAGAACGACCGGATTTGGGCTCATACATTAGATAACATTCCAGAGGAGGAGCGCTATCAATCGATGCCCAATCAACTTCCATGCATTGGGATGAATGATTCTTACGAACAAATGGTTTAGATTTCTTTGGAAATGAAGAATGGCCTGCCACTTTTCCTGATTTAAACGGTGCTGAAGATATTGGTCTAATCCTAAAGAGCAGGGTGGAGAAGCTTATGCATCTCCAACCACTAACTCGGCCTATACTCCATGAGAAACTTCTTCTGGCTCTATGCGAATTGGAAAACCTGGTAGACTTATTTCAAGCAATATTGCGTTGCGTTCATATCCTAAGCGCTTGGAGGCTGTTGTTAAATCAAATGGTGGCCATACAGATTTCTAGACTTTATAATAAATTTGACAGTTTAAATTTCCCATCTATTCTAATATTACTAAGATCGTGAGTAAAAGCTATCATAACTTGATTTAAGTTGAATGTAAGACTAATTTAAAATTCTACTTTAAACGCATTACAACACATCTTATAAGATTTAGCCGTTTTGGAATTGGTACATATTATTGTGGTACACCTGGTATATTCAACATGTTGTTTCTTATTATTTGTCATTATTTCAGCCCTTCATTCCAACCTTTCTTTGAGTGCAAGTCAGGTCAGGTCCCCAGATCCTGCTACCACTATGGCAGTAATGTGGTACTACCTGTAGCTGTCAGCCCAGTAGGGCAGGCCCGATAAGCACCAGTAGCCTATTAATTATTTAGTTGATCAAGAATGGGTTGGTATTAGCCCTGGCAACTAAATAAGTCATTGAGGGCTATAGCGCCTAGGGCACCATTGAAGGCAAAGGCTTGAGTACGCATCTGCAATAGAGATGATACACGCCCCGCTCTATCTATACTGGATGCTCCTCTACCAGTCAGCCAGTGTTAGGTAACCTAACCCATGAGGCACACTTGGTTCAGGGTATAACAAAAGGACCCCTACAGTCGGCAGCAGGGCTGTAGGCCATGGATAGGTAATCCATCATGGATAGGGAGGTAATCAACCAATGGCTAGACATGCTGACAAAGTCGGCGGAAGGAAATCAACCAATGACAACCTACTGTGAAGACGCTTGTAGGAGTTGCGACCACAGGCAGTTTACTCTCGCAACTGAAAGATATGAGTATGAGGACCCTCCGGGTCGCCCGGGTCAACAAGGACCGCATCCCTCAGTGGATCCACCAGGCTGGGGTCGATAAATTGGCTACTGGAACAGAAGACAGAGAAGAAAGAAGAACCAACCTGTTGAAATGTAAAAAGACACTAAAGACTGCTACAATGAACGCATGCACGCTGAAAGCACATCGCAAACAGGGTGACATGGTCACTCTGGAAATGGAATATAACATCAGAATCATCTGCATCCAAGAACTTCGGATTTGTATTTGAAGACATTGCCATGAAGTACAATGACATTGGAATTGGATGGATGTTAGTAACAAGCTCAGCAGTAAGAAACTCGGCCAATGCATCAATTGGTGGAGTAGGAATTCTGCTAAGCCCATTTGCACTTAAGACCCTAAACAACATCGAATCTATAAATTCCAGGGTTATGATCACATCATTTGATGGGAATCCCAAGACAACAGTTATATGTTGCTACAGTCCAACCAATGCCTCAGAGCCAGAACAAGCAGTCAAGTTTTATGAAGATCTGACTGGACTTATAAAGGACATTCCGAAACACAATGTTAAAGTCATTGCTGGTGACCTGAATGCGCAAATTGGCCCAGAAGACATCAAGGGTTACACCTATAACACCAGTTCTAACAGAAATGGGTACTTACTTTTAGAACTAATGGAAGAATGTGAATTGATACCAACAAACAACACATTCGAAAAGAGTAAGGGGAAGCTATGCTATGGACCTTTCAATACCCTAATGGAACCAAAGCACAACTGGATTACATCCTTATAAACAAAAAGTGGAGAAACAGCATGATCAACTGCGAGGCATACAGCTTGTTCAACCTAATTGGTTTGGACCACAGAATTGTGACTGCAGAGATCAGACTCAGTTTGAGAGCCAGCAAACCCAGGACAAGCAAGCAAATCAACTAAGACTGGGAGAAACTCAGAACTGACAATGCTGTAAAGGATGCTTACACAGTAGAAGCTAAAAACTGCTTTGAAGCACTTCAGTCAATGGATTAAGACCAGTCCACTGATTCAATATACCAGAATACAATAACAGCCCACAAGGAATCAGTTAAGATGCATATCCCACAAAGACAGTAATCCAAACGAAGACAGTATGTGGCATGACAAAACTCTGAAGTTACTTTTAAGAGAGAAGATCTTAAGATAGCCTACAAAGTTAAAACCGAACAACTGAAAACATTAACAAGGTTGAGAAAGCTAAGGACGATCTTAAATTGGCCTACAACATCAGCCAGGAAAAGTACATACAGGATAAAATTGAAGCAATTACAACTGCTCACATACAGCAACAATCAAGACTTACCTGGTAAACTGTAAATGAGGTAACTGGATGGAAAGGTGTAAAGGGGCGCCTCAAAGCCGATAGTCCTGAAGAACGTGTTGGGAAGTGGAAAAATCACTTCAGCAACTTGCTTGGGCAGCCACCAAACATTGAGATCAGCCCTACAAGGAAAATATATGACAAGACACTACCTATAGAAACAGGGGACTTCACACCTGCCGAACTCCAAAGAAGCATTAAAAGCATGTCCTATAATAAAGCGAGTGGATTAGATGAAATCCCAGTGGAGGAATGGAAAACAGGAGTGCTATACAGACCATTATTGAATGTTTGCAACCGGATGTAAAAAGGGAAAAAGCCACCACCAATTTGGACTAAATGTCAACTAAAGCCTCTCCCCAAGAAAGGAGAACTCGGTATACCAACAAACTATCGTGGGATCTGTCTGCTTGTGGTAGCTGCCAAAATATACAATAAAATGATTCTATATAGGATTAGGCCTCACATAGAGAAACTACTGAGTAAGAGCCAAAACGGATTTTGACCAAATAGATCAACAATAGCTCAGATACTTGCAATACGCAGACTGATTGAAGGAATTAAATCAAAGAATGATGAACCGCAGTCATGACTTTTGTGGACTTCAAGAAGGCATTCGACTCCATCCATTGAGGTAAAATGCTTGAAATCCTAAGAGATTATGGAATTCCAGAAGTAATTGTTGCTGGCATTGGATTGTTATATTGTGACACAGAAGCGCAGGTACTCTCACTAGATGGTGAAACTGAGTTTTTCTCACCAGATGGTGAAACTGAGGTTTTCTCAATCCTGTCTGGCGTACTGCAAGGTGACACATTAGCACCATTACTATTTGTAATTGTGCTGGATTACGCAAAGAGGACGGCCATAAAGGGTGAAGATCTGGGATTCACACTTCAAGAACGCAGAAGTAGTAGATATCCAGCAACTACAGTCACAGACACCGACTTTGCGGTAGACATCACCCTGCTCTCTAATACACTAGCAGATGCACAGCTTCTACTAAATAATGTGGAGAGGGCTGCTAAGGAGGTTGGATTGCATATAAATGCTACAAAGACCGAATTCATGACCTTTAATGTTGATAGAAACTTGACAACCATTGATAATAATCAACTAAGGAAGGTCGACGACTTCCAGTACCTAGGATCATGGATAGAGAGTAGCAAAAAGGACATAGAAGTTAGGAAAGCGAAGGTTTGGGTAGCTATCAAAAACGGATACCATCTGGCAATCAGATCTCTCCAGGCACCTGAAGACTAAGTTCTTTCAAGCCGCAGTGGAAAGTGTATTTCTATATGGGGGTGAGACCTGGACACTGACTAACTCACTTGAACAACGAATTAATGGTTGCTACACAAGACTACTAAGGGCAGCTGTAAACATCAGCTGGAGACAACACATGACAAACGCCAAGCTTTATGGTACAATACCACCCGTATCAACCACCTTCCATGAACGCAGATTAAGATTCAGTGGACATTGCTGGCGAAGTAAAGACGAGGTCATACCAGATCTACTTATCTGGCAACCAACTCATTGAAAGCATAGTCATGGACGACCAGCCATAACATATATAGATCAACTTGAAAAGGATACTGAACTTGGGAGAAACGAAATTGCGACAACTATGGAGAATCGGGAAACCTGGAAGGATCTCATTTCCACTGTCCGAGTTTGCTCGACCTAGTAGTAGTAGTACTTTCTTATTATTTGTCATTATTTCAGCCCTTCATTCCAACCTTTCTTTGAGTGGAACCGTTTCGCACAATAATAGCTTTTTTCTGTAAATTAATGTCTTTTTATGACTTGTCTATGTCTGTATTTAAAGAACAGTCAGGATCCATAGCATCTACCAAAGGTCACCTTGCCACATTTTTTTTTACTTCCCATCCTCTTTAAACAATTACTGTTCCTATAATAAGATCCTGATCCTGCCCTTTTGGTACCATAGGCTCAAACGGCAGTTTCAGTACATTATTATATATAATTAAATGGTGTGATATGATTGGTACCAAAGAACACATAGACTGCCAACAGATCTGGAATCTTCATCTAGAAGCTTTGAAAGCATGTAAGGTAGAATGGGAGTGGAAGGCAGTACCGGGGTGGGCAGTATGGGCTAGGTCACTACAAATATCACTAGTACCAGCTATTGTAAGTGATCCAACTATAAATGTGCTTGATAATGTGACAAACCTTATCATCAGTGAGTTTAAAGGATAACCAACTGAACGTTTTAAGTTTGGGGTCAAAGTTTGTCAGTCCCACTAAAACCGGGAATAGCAATGAAATCGACACACATACTGATATCTATATTGGCAAGTAAGTTACTTGTTGAAAGTGTAGGATTCAATACTGTTCCATACTCTAGGTGGGTGGGAAATTCAAAACTGTCTTTTGATTAGGATCTTATATTTGCTAGGATTGTACCATAGCGGTCCGGTTCTGTTCTGACTGTTACTTTTGTACTTTGCATGCATACTTCTGTGTTATGGTGTGCTAAACCGGTATTAAATAAAATTTAATTGATTAGTACAATTTATAACCCTACAATAAAATGCTGGTGTATGTAATCCGAATATTTCCTTATTTGCTCTGCCGGATAAAATTCCACATTACAGTCCATTACTTTATAGTAATCGACCTCATATTAGAAATTCACTGCTGAGGGCGACCCAACTAATAAATTCACTGTGGAATTGAAGAGGACAGTTAAATGGTTAGAACTGCAGGATGAGTTGCTGAGACCATATATAATAACTAACCACCAGTTTGTACGCTATACATACCAGCTGTTAAAAGACCACGAATAAGATAATGCATGGGTGGACTGGGGGAACAATATATTATTCAGGGACCAAAGGCGACACTGATTATCTCAGCAACCGGTATGATTAGCGAGATTAGTGATGATTTATCCAGCGCAACTCTTGAATTCAGTTATCCAACCTTTGTTACCGAAGATGGACTGGGCCACAATGTGATTGATTCAAAGACGGTATGGTAGTGACAATGGAGGCATATCCGTAGAGGTCATGGGCATGTACCCATCTATAGACTATGGTAAAACCATAAGAGAAATTGAAGCCGCTACCAATGATGAACTGACTATGGAGGAACAAACAGGTTTCTCCAATCGAAATATATTAGTTTGTTGCACTACATGCTCAAGCTTACGTATTTAAAGTACCATGGACAATTTATACATTTCGTTCCGTTTTTACCCTAACTGTTGAGATGGATGTTTTTTAAGAGACTGGCGCACAAAGAGTCCACACAGTTCACTTATAGTACACATAGTTCACAGTACAAAGTACTAAAAATACAAATAGTAATACTCAATACATTTAATATTACTTCATTTCATACTCAAAATACTAATCTTACTAAAAATTAACGGTAAACAATAAACCTTTTTTATCAGTTTGCTCTGGTTTGATTTCAGGAATGGTAGAAGCAATGTTAACTGCATTTGGAACAGCCAGCAGTCTAGCTGCAATGCCAGTCACATTGAAATGTATTGGTGAGGAACAAGTTGATCCAGAAATATATAAAGTAGTTGTGCCAATAGGTAGTACCATTGGTATGGATGGTGCTGCAATATATGGAACAATTGCATCTCTATTTGTAGCACAATTCGAAGGAATTCCCTTGTCTCCAGAAAGAATTATTATAATAGGGTAAGTACAAGTAACATAGTGTTTAATATCTTGAAGCTTTCTTTTCTGTTTTTTTTTAATAATTACTTATTTGATAATAGAATAAATTATTCCATATTATTGCCTAAAAGATAGGACCTAAGGTGGCCGGATCTATTGCCCACAGCCATAGATCACTAGTTTTGAGTTCTAAGATGAGAGTGTAAACAGCAACAGCATATCCCAGCATTAAGCATCAACAATGGATCTCTCTGGGTGATCCCTTCCCTCCCTACTGAGTAAATGGTGAGTACCGCAAGTCGCATGTAGGTAGAACCACAATTGTGTTTCCTCAGTATCTATCAAACACGAATCGCACACATCATGGCCAAAAAATCTGAATGTTCCACAATGCAGTGATTCTATTGATGGAACTGGATTTCTTCGCATCAACTAATAAACCCTGGTTAGAATCTTCATCCCAGAGGTCACTAATAACATGTATAGCCGACTCAATTCCAATAGTCAATCCACTACACAGTTGCACGACCCCACGGTGTTTTTGCACATAACCCGTCTATGTGACCCCCACCCCCCCCCCCCCCCCCCCATATTAAGTGAACCACCCCCCCCCCCCCCGGGGCACTTGTTTTACATTAAAGTCATCTAACACCTGTTAACTTCACCCTTGACTTCAATCTTGGATTGGGGGTCCAATACTGCTCCCACACATCTCTCTGTAACCCAGCGAACATCTGATCTGACTCATCGTTGATTCTTCGTTTGGTAAATGTTATCTCTCGTGTGTCGGAGGCTATTTTTGTTAGGTTTGTACGCTTACAACGCTAAAATTCACTCATAAATTTTACGCGGTAATAGTCGATGGATATCAGAACCGTTCACTAATATCTATCTCCTAGCATAAGGGACTCAAACATTAAAACAGGTTGTTACATCTGATGCCAATTTTTCAACCTCACTGGACAGAGCTGACACAAAGTGTCGAACAGCTGCACACCAATAATGTTGAGTGATGGTACAATATCCGTCACCTGGCACCATATTTTATGCCATCATACGGACTCAGACACGCTAGGGTCTTTGGATTAGTTTAGCACCATTAGTCAATTAGTCATTCCATCAATCGGTGTACTGAAGAATCATCTAATATGTTTGTGGGTATTGGTAAGTTAATGATAAGTAAACTGACAGAAGAACCTCAGACTGAACTGATACCTGGGAGAAGCACCACACTGACTAATCCAATATGATGGCGGATGACTAATTTGGGGGGATGGCTGGCTGAAAGTATTGTGGGTGCCATGGCACCTGCTACCTAATGGACCGGTTACCCGCAAGTTCACATCGCAGTTCATATTACACTCACTATATGTTGAGACACTTCACATCGGGGTCTCAACACACACTTAGAACCCGACATAATATATGGTGGGTCCAGATTGCCAGATACCGAAGCAGTGACTGGGGGTCTTTCATATCCATACTGCAGCTTGAAACGAGATAGATGGGGTCGTGGTATCACTGCAAGTGGCGATGGGGTCGAACGTAACGGGATAATAACCCTTCCACTGCGCCAAACCAGGATTCTTTTCCGCTCACCAGAGGACAGGGTGAACCAACAATCGTGTTGTCCATTGAAACCTTGATATTTGGTTCCAGAGACAAACAACAGATAGGGATTTCCCGCATCTTTATTTATTTAGTACCATGTTTTTATTTTTTTAACTGTTGCTAATTAACAATCAACGTAATAGTACTTACGGGAAAATTTAATTAACGGAAAAATTAAATTTTTTAAGTAAACAGAGTAATTAAAGATATTAAGGATAATACCAATACTATAATACTTAGCTAACCGTAAAACAACCATGAAAAATTTTGTCGTATTCTTTTACAGTAATGAATTTAATTTTAAATTTAATTTGAATTTCGATTTAATTACAAATAACAACTTATTGGTTACATAATTCTAGCTGTTGCCTGTTTTATTGTTGTGCTCGTTTCCAATAAAAAGTATCTCTAAAGTGATTCTATTTTTTTTAATTTTAGAATAAAAATGTTAATAACTAGTGACTAGTCTACTTGTTTTCTAGATTAAGAATTATATTTTTTTAATTTTCAATGAATACGAAATGTATCATTAAACTAGTTAGTTAGCAATAAGAACAAATATTTTGTAATGTGGCATAAATGATGCAAGTCCATGTGTTACAAATTTTGATATTTTTTGTCAGAATATTCGAATATTATATATAATTGAGAATCGTAGATAGACAGATATCATAATCACCATGAACGTTGAAACATCTGTAAACTAATTGGAATACTATGTCATTCGGTATTGGCTAGAGTAACCTGAAAGTTGATCTTTTCTTGAAAATTTATTTGGTTTTGGTATTGCTAGAATCGGAAATAAAGTTCATAAGGTAGCCTAACCAATTCTTGCTCTAATGTTTTCTCACAGCCTCACTGCTACTATTGGATCAATGGGAGCACCTGGAGTTCCCAATGCAATGACTGCGATGTTCTTCATCATATTCCCTGCCGCTGGGTTGCCTTTGGAGGACGTTGGATTACTAATAGCCCTGGATTGGTTGCTCGATAGGTTCAGCACTGCACTCAATGTCCTTTGTGATTGCTTTGCATCCGCTAATATTGACCAACTCAATAAGAATCGAATAAAACGAATGCAACTAAAGAAACAAAATCAATCTGTATCTCATGTCGGCGAAAAGACACCATTGGTCAAAAACGAAAATCGCAAAGCTAATTAACTAATAAATAATAATATAAGTAGAACAACTAGAACAAATATTTATTATATTTTTCGAATATAAACTTACAATATCATTTCATATAGTTTCATTCTGATCGATCGTGGTATATTTATGCTTTCCATATTGTAAACAATTATCTCTGTATCATTTGGTAGAAATTCTAAATAAATATACCTCCAATATCACGCAACCAAATTCCAAGGAATGGTTTTTGTTATCTATCAATAATTGGCTTTCTGCATTGCAGATTCATTGAGATTGCTGTGCCGGCTTATCAACAAAATTGCACCTCTACAAATCCCTAGCTGATTTCCCTACTTCTGGAGCACCCAGTAGGATGTGTTACCATACTGGTTACAATGTTTAGAATAAAATTTCGAATGGATCTGTGACAACATCTGCTGTAGACACAAATGTCGACAAATCACTGTATAGAGTGATCTAATTGCTGCAATAATTTCCTCACGAATCCCATATAATGCAAGTATGCTGAACACTAAGAGACTGAACCGAAGGTCTTAAAGATTTCAACAAACTTTATTTTGGCAACTCTTCAATTATCCTTCTAAGAGCCAGAATGGGGGTCCATGGTCCCACGACCTTTAAAGAACCCATTCTGATTTCCACGGAGCAGTCTCTCAATGTGATCCCTGGTGTGGTTTAATTAAATTCTAGTGTATAGCTTTGCATCATTTGAGATCGAGGAAATTCTATGAAAGGATCTGAAGAATGTTAGTTTACCCTTCTTGTGAACTGGCAAAAATTACGATTGGTCATAATCCAGGTAGCCTTCGACTTTTAGCAAAGGAGAAGTCACAAATGGGTATATCTGGAAGAACATTACTCATACACCTTTCATTCCAAAATATCACATGTAATTATTTATGAGCTTTTCAATTCTGCCTTCCATACCCAACCATTGAGGTGATCGGCTGGTGATTCTACCTTAACTTTGGGGGTTGGTTGACCTTTCCTCTTAGTTAGCAAGTTGATCGATTTCCATACTTGTGATGAATGCATGCTGTCATCAGCATCATTGTTAGTGGATCCAATCCACTGCACCACCCAGCGAGAAAATGGGAAATCGAATTTACGAATTATGTTCAAGTATGCAATATTGTCAAACACAATATCCGATATTGTGTTTGACAATATTGCATTGCAATAAACTGAAGGCCGAAGGCCGTTTAAATAACAGAGTTTGTTTTGTTGTTATTAATGATCTCTGATATATGAGTACTGGTATAATACAGCACAATCAGTATAGCACAATATAGGCACTAACGACGACTGTTTAAACCATTTGACTTCTACACTGATTAATAGCCAATTGAATATAATTAACATGGAGTAACGGTTATATAGTTATGGCTTAGAAGGTTGCATGTCTACCTACTCGACCTACCAATAGACGCGCGCTAATTGATGGTATGCGATGCATACCAGAAGGGAACGGGGCAATATAGTGTCAGTTGGAGGTAGATACCAATATATCTCAGGGGGAAGCCAGCACAGGGCCACTGAAGATATGGAGTGGCCAGTTGGTAAACCAACCAATGGTGGGGCGGCACACCATCAATTAGCGTGCGTCTATTGGTAGGTCGAGTAGGTAGACATGCAACCTTCTAAGCCATAACTATATAACCGTTACTCCATGTTAATTATATTCAATTGGCTATTAATCAGTGTAGAAGTCAAATGGTTTAAATAGTCGTTGTTAGTGCCTATATTGTGCTATACTGATTGTGCTGTATTATACCAGTACTCATATATCAGAGATCATTAATAACAACAATTAAACTCTGTTATTTAAACGGCCTTCGGCCTTCAGTTTATTCCATCGCACTGGGCGGACGTGGTGACGCGTATTACCACGACACAAATACCGGTCGGGATCCTTTTGCCAACTCGGATCCCGTCACAATCATTGATGGCATCAACCTGTTGGTTGATAAGCTCCTGTAGGTTATCAGAGTAA
>JAUCBJ010008929.1:0-17002 GCA_032718475.1 Nemertoderma westbladi | reverse complement strand
AACGCCCCATAGTGTTGTGTCCATGAGAGCATCGCGGTCCTCCTGGTTGCAAATCAGATGGAAGGCAGCATATGTGGCCTCGATATGGGATGGATTGATCTTTATTGCTGTGTCGAATTTTATATTCTCCGATTTTAGGAAGTCCTTAATCTCCTCCACAGTGACTGTGGGTTCCAAGTTACCAATGTAGATGTGGGCCTTTCGCGGCGGATGTGCACGTGGTTGGGCGGCGCGCAATGGGCCACCTACCCGGCTTCCACGGGATGGAGCTGGGCGGCGGTATTGTGGGGTGTATGAGTTGGCGTTAAGCGAGGTAGTTGCTACTACAGGCGTCCCTGTTGTAGCACTTCCAGCGTTGATCAGTAGTTGGCGTTGCGGGTTAATGTGCCGGTTTATGGTTGGGCGGGGAGGTTCTATATGCGGTGGGGTGTTACCTGCTCGGATAACAGATAGCAGTTCGTCCTTTGTGGATAGTGATTCCTTTTGTGCATTGATTGTCTGCTTTCGCGCTTCTGCGAGTTCATTGAGATTGCCGCTGTACAGTGAGTTCATCGCTGACAGTGATTCGAAGAGGTTCTTCTCATCGTCCTGCGAGACACTCTTCTTCTGTTTGACCAAGCGGAACAGCGCAATTACCTCCTTTTGGAGCCTCCCGAAGTCAATGGATGCGTCATTGTTGTTGTTAGTGGCCATTTTAATGCAGATGAGTGATATAATAATGTATTTAAAACTATAATATATATAATTAAAATAGTACCGGTCCCACGGGCAGTTTAGTGTAACGTTGTACTGACAGACTGAGATAACTATTTTGGCCCCTATTGCCGACATATTTTTTGTACCCCCATTCGATAGGAACGTAGCCCCAATGGTCTTCTACGAGTTTCATAAAAGAATTAGTGGATTCCTACCCGCGTTGTCGAATTAAACATTTCGGAAAAAAGTTTTCCAAAAAATACGGACAAAAACGTACAAATTTACAGCCCCTTTTTCCACCCGAAATTTTAATAAATATCTTACCCCCATTCGATACGAAGGTAGTACCACTCTTCCCCTTTCCAACCGCGTTACTTTCGTCCCCGTACGATTAATATTAGCCGAGTTATAGCGGATCCCGCAAAGTCATTTTGTCCGTTTTTTCAACTTTGACGGACATTTTCGGAAAAAAGGCGTGGTAATCTTTTTTGAAAAAAAAAAACGAATTCACTAATTAATCCCTTCTATCGTATCCCGGCGTCGGCTAAGCAATAACCTAGGGTTTTTTCGAGCCACTGTAGAGCGCCTTTCAAAAAAATTTTAAAATTGTCGAAAAAATGACGGTTTTTTGTCCGCCGTGTCCGTCTAAGGGTTAGATTTAATAATGTTAGAGTTGCTAATATCTTAGAATTCCAAGCCGCTCCCCTGGTGAGAAAATAAAAAAATTTGGTCAGTTCCTTCATCGAAAAGTCCCCCAGAATCCCAAGTTAACCTATATAGTTAGTGATGGCCTGCGGCTTTAGGAGCGGCCGCGGTATTCACCTCCCTCATAGCGGCCGCGGCGGTGTTGCGTCAAATGGAGAAATATTTATCCCACCAAGGCAAACATTGGAACTCAGGGCAGCAAAGGCTGTTAGAAAAATAAAGTCGGAAATTCTCAATATTCACATGCACAACATTGGTCATCTAGAATCAACAGGGAGTTAATGTTTTAGCGACGCTAGTTTAGGAAACTTGCTAGACGGCGGTTCACGAGGTGGCTCTATTGTTTCTTTTTCGGTGATAAAGGTAAAGAAAGCTTCACTCATAGCTTGGCATAGCAGACGAATCCAAAGGGTAGGGAAAAGTTCACTAGGTGCCGAAACAGTTGAAATGGTGGAAGCAGTCGAGTCAGCCTATTTATATGGCGAGTTCATCAAGGAACTAATCGGAGCAAAATCGGTACCCATAAACGTTTTCACCGAGAGTTGTTCTCTTTATTAGGAAACACATTCACTGACGTCAGTAGCTGATAAAAGATTGCGTATCAGCGTATCGACATAGCTCTACCCTGCGGGAAATGATATGCAAAGGAGAGTTGAATAAAATTAACTGGGGTTCCCGAAAAATTGCAACAAGCCAACTGTCTCACTAAGCAGGGAGATAATGCCTACTCCATTAAACATGCTCTGCGCAGGTCGGCTACGTTTGATAAATATTCAGGCGAATTTCATTGAACTATCTTAGTTAAAATCGAAGTATTGATTAAATTAACAACTTTATTTTAGCTTGACGAGTCCTAAACTATAAATTTAAAGTGCTGGGAATTGTATTTATTTGTTTAAATTGGAGCTGTTGATATGTTCTTAGGACATGGACAGATCGGATATGGACAGAGCCGGCGTTAGAGTCTGTGCCCCCCCCCCCCCCCCCCCCCTCCGAAATAAACAAAATTGGTCCCATGAAAGAAAGTAAAAAAGATAAATATTCCGAAACCAGATAGGAGGGAAACTGGACGCAATAAAAATTCATCCCTCTCCAGGGTAAATTGGACGCAAATAACAGATGATTACTTTCAAAAATAAAACTATAACCTGTTCTTTTGTGTTTAGTTTATTGTTTTCGTTAAAAAAACGTTCCACTGTAACCTGCTCCTTTCCCTAAATTGAGAATTTAACATTGATGCGGGGTATTAATTCGCCAAGGCGTGATTTGCGTACAGTTCCCCTGTCTCTCCGAAAGAGATAGGAAATGCATTCTGATTCAATTATATCAATCTTAGCAGTTCAGTCTATTCCTATATTCAATGGGCAGTGATTTTTATGTCCTTTTATTTGACTTTCTTTGTCCTTTTTTTACGAATTATGCATAATGACTTTTGTTGTCCTTTTAATGACTTTTATTGTCCTTTTAATGACTTTTTATGTATGTATTTCTTCAAACTGTCAGACTGCTGATTTCTGGACTGTCAGACAGTTGATTTCACTATGCCTGTGCCAAAACATTCCATGATTCCATGATTTATAGACTATGAGATAGATTTCCATATGCGCCTGTGGTAAAAAGACTCTAAATTTAATAGTTTGTGGTTGTTGTCGATAATCGATTACCACATGACGTAGCAAAACACTCATTTTATAGCCAAAAACAATTACCAATTGATGGAAAGGAGCAGGTTAAGGCCGAGTTTTCTAACCAAAACAATAAACAGTCACTTTACCAAATCAGGGAAAGGAGCAGGTTACAGAGACGGGATTTTCTAACCAAAACAATAAACGATCACTTAACTAATTGAGGGAAAGGAGCAGGTTACAGAGGCGGGATTTTCTAACCAAAACAATAAACGATCACTTAACTTATTGAGGGAAAGGAGCAGGTTACAGAGGCGGGATTTTCTAACCAAAACAATAAACGATCATTTAACTAATTGAGGGAAAGGGACAGGTTACAGAGGCGGAATTTTCTAACCAAAACAATAAACGATCACTTAACTAATTGAGGGAAAGGAGCAGGTTACAGAGGCGGGATTTTCTAACCAAAACAATAAACGATCATTTAACTAATTGAGGGAAAGGGGCAGGTTACAGAGGCGGGTCTTTCTAACCAAAACAATAAACGGTCACTTTACCAATTCAGGGAAAGGAGCAGGTTACAGAGGCGGGATTTTCTAACCAAAACAATAAACGATCATTTAACTAATTGAGGGAAAGGGGCAGGTTACAGAGGCGGGATTTTCTAACCAAAACAATAAACGATCATTTAACTAATTGAGGGAAAGGAGCAGGTTACAGAGACGGGATTTTCTAACCAAAACAATAAACGATAACATTACCAATTGAGAGAAAGGAGCAGGTTACAGAGGCGGGATTTTCTAACCAAAACAATAAACGATAACATTACCAATTGAGGGAAAGGAGCAGGTTACAGAGGCGGGATTTTCTAACCAAAACAATAAACGATCACTTAACTAATTGAGGGAAAGGAGCAGGTTACAGGGCGGATTTTCTAACCAAAACAATAAACGAGTCACTTTACCAAATCAGGGAAAGGAGCAGGTTACAGAGGCGGGATTTTCTAACCAAAACAATAAACGATCATTTAACTAATTGAGGGAAAGGGGCAGGTTACAGAGGCGGGATTTTCTAACCAAAACAATAAACGATCATTTAACTAATTGAGGGAAAGGAGCAGGTTACAGAGACGGGATTTTCTAACCAAAACAATAAACGATAACATTACCAATTGAGAGAAAGGAGCAGGTTACAGAGGCGGGATTTTCTAACCAAAACAATAAACGATAACATTACCAATTGAGGGAAAGGAGCAGGTTACAGAGGCGGGATTTTCTAACCAAAACAATAAACGATCATTTAACTAATTGAGGGAAAGGGGCAGGTTACAGAGGCGAGACTTCTTGGCCGTCCGATCCTTTGGGCTAAAAACGGGTCGTTGTTTTCGCTATGATTGTGACTACCGGTATCAAACGGTAACGGGGTATAACATGTATAAGTAGTTTTTTCGAGTACGGATGAGTTTATGAACTGATCTGTGCTGTTGGAAGTAGTGGTGCCGCTATCCGTAACACTACTCAGACATTAGTCATGATCCATTATTGATTATAAAACTAATACAGTAATAGGCCTAAATTATGTGAAAGGTATATCCACATTTTCCACAATCCTGCAATCCAGTTTGGCCTATCAATTATTTAAAATTTATTAGCACAACCGGTAGGCCTACCATTACCGTATTTAAATGGTAGGCTACACAGTAGGCCTATAGCAGTACCGGTGCCGGTACCGGTACTAAAATACAGAAATACCTGCTTTATACCTACATCTGTACATGCAATACAGCAAAATAGTGCTATATATACTAACTAATAACGGTACTGATAGCCTGAGAGAACAGCAGTAGAGAAACCGGTAGCATGGAACCTAACATTCGACTTTTGGAGGACATAAAAAAATAAAAAAAAAAAGGACAAAAAAAGGATTTAAACGGACAATAAAAATTATTGCGTATTCAATGATACAACAGATTTGAATTTACCGCCAAAATTTAGGGGCCAGATCTGATCTGCCCAACCAAACAGCTTTGTACATACATTAATTTACTTGGTGTTTATTATTTATATTGCATAAAATTTCTTATGTATGTATTCTATGTGTGGGAGTTGTCAATTAACCTTAAAGTCCTAGCAGTCAGTGCAAGGATAATATATTATCAGGTGGAATCTTTGATTAGCTAAAGGGGTTATTGCATTATTACCTGTATCAGCATGTGGAGGGGTGTGTGGTGAGGTTTTTGTTTTGCAAAAAAATACAAAAGTATCTCTTTTATTTAATAACAAAACCAAAAAATTGATACACTTATATTAATAATAAAAAAGCATACTGAACCCGGGCAGCGAATGTAGTACAATTATTATATGATTATGCACTGTGCGGCGAGCCAATAAGTGAGTGAAGCCTTAGCATAGGGGTGCCATTATCGAGGTCGTCTGTTGTCGTCTAATATTTGATCGCTAATAACTCGGTAATTTCTTGATGAAATTAAACCAAACTTGGTACGTATGTTCTTGTCCGACAAAAGTTTAGAAAGTTATTGAAGTTTGGTAAAAAATCAGACTGTTTGTCTGTCGGTACAGGTGGTTTAAGACTTTTGATAAAAACCGAAATAAGTCGGTCAATCATTGATGAAATTAAATCTGCCAGGCCCATGGCGGCGTATTGTAAATACAAACAAGTAATTGGACTTCAGCTTCTTAGGTTAACTGTATCTCATGCTGCGCGAAAGCCCAACAAACGGGTTAGATTACACCCATAACTACACTCTAATATAGAACTACAATGATCTGGCATATGGTAGGTATATGAGCTTTGTTGCTACAGTGGACAGAGAAGGAGTTATCTTATATGAACTATACATTTACATTTTACAACATTACATTCTACTGTATGTTCACTACAGGCATTCATACACACCACCATACCAACGCAACGTATACTTTGTACACCCACCCATGTCACCACCTACATAATCGATGTGGATGATACTGTCACCAACTGTGAGGTACTAAACTCTAGTACATAGCTCCTCATACTCGTATGTTGTAAGAATGTCCTCAAGAATTTTATAAAGATCAATAATTGTTGTTAACATTATTCTGTATATGATGTAAGCAACCATGCAGTATTATACACTACCCACATTAAACAATTGTATGAACATAATTTGCGTTGTATTAAATTGTAGATAACTTGTGTGGTGTGACTTACGGTACTAAAAAGTAGTTGAGTTGAGTAGAAAATCATGATTCTACTTATTTTTGCAATATTTACCCTGACACCAATTCTGGGTAGAGGTCAAGAGGTTGAGGGATGTGATTCGCACATTGAATTGTACGATGAAGATGGGCAAACAGGAACCAAAGTGGACAAATATGCCGAAACCGACACAGCAAACCTAGACCTTGATTCTTTCGACAATGTTGTATCATCAATAAATGTCATCTGTGGAACGTTAGTATAAATTATTATTAGTTAGGAAGATATTAAATGAAACATTTCAAAAATCAGTAAAATTTACACGCACTGAGAGTTTAACTACTGTAGGCCTGCAATGTCTTCTGTACGTATTACTTACACAATCAGAAGCAAGACAATTGCTCCTCTTTAAAAGCAACCAGACTATCAACCTCTCCTTTATCTTTTATAGAGATATATTATTTTTATATTATATTTTATATTATATATATTTATTTCAAGGTTTCATATTCATTTTTTAATTTTTCTACTTATGTTTTCTAGTTGGATTCTGTACGACGGTGATTTCGACGGGGCCAAAGATATTGTTACCTTCGGAAGTTATAATAGTTCCCAACTTCCAGCCACTGCCGACAAGATCAGTTCCCTCAGAGTCATACCTAAATCAGGGTTGATTTTATTCGATCAAACAGATTTCAATGGTAAATAAAATCCTAAGTAACACAAAGTGTTCTTTACAATTTGGACAGATTTGAGTTAGAGCGGGCTGAAAGAGTTGGAGATGATCACACAACCTAAATGTGACCCGGTGCACTGCGGGCTGAAAGAGTTGGAGATGATCACACAACCTAAATGTGTACCGGTGCACAGCGGGCTGAAAGAGTTGGAGATGATCACACAACCTAAATATGTACCGGTGCACTGCGGGCTGAAAGAGTTGGAGATGATCACACAACCTAAATGTGTACCGGTGCACAGCGGGCTGAAAGAGTTGGAGATGATCACACAACCTAAATGTGTACCGGTGCACAGTGGGCTGAAAGAGTTGGAGATGATCACACAACCTAAATGTGTACCGGTGCACTGCGGGCTGAAAGAGTTGGAGATGATCACACAACCTAAATGTGTACCGGTGCACACAGCGGGCTGAAAGAGTTGGAGATGATCACACAACCTAAATGTGTACCGGTGCACAGCGGGCTGAAAGAGTTGGAGATGAACACACAACCTAAATGTGTACCGGTGCACAGCGGGCTGAAAGAGTTGGAGATGATCACACAACCTAAATGTGTACCGGTGCACAGCGGGCTGAAAGAGTTGGAGATGATCACACAACCTAAATATGTACCGGTGCACACAGCGGGCTGAAAGAGTTGGAGATGATCACACAACCTAAATGTGTACCGGTGCACAGCGAGCTGAAAGAGTTAGAGATGATCACACAACCTAAATGTGTACCGGTGCACAGCGGGCTGAAAGAGTTGGAGATGATCACACAACCTAAATGTGTACCGGTGCACAGCGGGCTGAAAGAGTTGGAGATGATCACACAACCTAAATGTGTACCGGTGCACACAGCGGGCTGAAAGAGTTGGAGATGATCACACAACCTAAATGTGTACCGGTGCACAGCGAGCTGAAAGAGTTAGAGATGATCACACAACCTAGATGTGTACCGGTGCACAGCGGGCTGAAAGAGTTGGAGATGATCACACAACCTAAATGTGTACCGGTGCACAGCGAGCTGAAAGAGTTGGAGATGATCACACAACCTAGATGTGTACCGGTGCACAGCGGGCTGAAAGAGTTGGAGATGATCACACAACCTAAATGTGTACCGGTGCACAGCGGGCTGAAAGAGTTGGAGATGATCACACAACCTAAATGTGAACCAGTGCACAGCGGGCTGAACTACTACTAGGATCGGCATGCTGCATTGCAGCTGCATTTTTAAGAATGCTGTGCCGGCTTATCGACAAAATTGCACCGCCACATCTCCCTATCACCCATGACATTTGCTAGATCATCCGCATCTTCAAGGCCAGTGTCCTTTAAGATGCGTCTCAAGAAAGTCATGGGCTGTCCACCATGCTTATTCTGCCAAAGTACAAGATAATGCACTGGCTGGTCCTCACGGCGAAAGAAATGTCCTGCAAAGCGGAGGCGATTTTGTTCTAGTGTCAAGCTTGGGGGAACCCATGAGACACCTCCAATGTTATATAGTGTCTGGGTGGAGATGTGTGCATTGTACTTGACACAATGAACCCGGCGTAGCATTCTTGTGAATGTGCCCTCCAGAGATTTGGTGTCCTCAGCAGTTAGAGCCCAGCATGGACTCCCATAGAGGAGTACTGGAACTACTGATGCTCTAAATAATCGGACCTTAAGTTTCCGATTAATTCTCGGTGAATTCCAAATCCTGGAAAGCCTATTCAAGGCTGCCCATGCCTTTCCCTTACGTATTCGAAGGTCCTCACCTGACTTCCGGATCCATGATCCCAGGTAACAGAAGTCATCCACATGCTCAAGCATACCATCTTTTGAGCTTATGCTCATCCGATCAGAGACTTGCTGAGGACTTTCAAAGTTAACTGTCAAAATTTTGGTCTTTCTGGAGTTAATAAAAAGACCAACACTAGAAGCAGCATGTTCTAATGAGCTGAGGAGCCGTTGGGCTCCCTCTAGTGATTCTGAGAGTACTCCTAAGTCATCAGCAAAGTCTAGATCAGTTAGGTACTTGGCAGAATTTCCTCGACTTCTGGAGCCAGTAGGTGGAGTTATCGGCGAGTTTTCAGCGGGCTGAAAGAGTTGGAGATGATCACACAACCTAAATGTGACTGGTGTGCTGAGATACAGCTGGAAGGCTGAGATATTGACATTGAGATATTGAAATTAACTCCCCAGTCATCTCAGCCTAGGGTGAAAACACTCCTCAGTCGTCTCAGCCTAGACTCAGAACACTCTCCCCTTAGGCTGAAATGACCCCCCTTAGGCTGAGATGACTCCCTATATTTTACATATTGCATACATAAGCGAGTATTCTTGTGATTATTAGGAAACTCCTTCATATCATGTAACGCTCCGGTATACAAAGTAGACGCTGACGCAGACAGCAGGTGCAATGTCCCTGACTTGGGAAACAATGGATTTGACAACATCGCCAGTTCCATGATAATTACAGGAATCTTTCCTTGGCAATTATACAGGTATTTCCTATTAGACTTAAATTATTCTGTCATCAAATATCTACTGTAGAACTATAATTAATAAAAAATAATATAATTTTTTTAAAATTTAATAAAGCCATAGATTGATTATAAAATTATAAAAATATTAATATTAATTGATGAAATAAAATCTAATAAAATGGTTGTATAAAAGGATGCCGAATTAGAACGTACTGTAGATTAATCGATAGAGACAGTGGCCCAGTTGCTGAGTCTCTGAGTATAAAATATACCCAATTATTTTTATTGTCCGTTTAAATCACTCATGATGTCCTTTTTTTTGACTTTTTATGTCCTCCAGAAACTTACCGTTAGGTCCCATGCTACCGGTTTCTCTACTGCTGTTCTCTCAGGCTATCAGTACCGGTATTAGTTTTACTGTATTAACGTTTTATGTCCTCCAGAAATCTACCGTTAGGTTCCATGCTACCGGTTTCTCTACTGCTGTTCTCTCAGGCTATAAGTACCGGTACAGTATTAGTACACTATTTTGCAGTATTGCTGTATTGTATGTACAGATGTAGGTATAAAGCAGGTATTTTTAGGTATTTTAGTTCCGGTTACGGCACCGGAGCTGCTGTTATTGTGTAGCCTACCACATTTAAATACGGTAATGGTAGGCCTACCGGCTGACCGGTTGTTTTGTTTAGAAAATCCCGTCTCTGTAACCTGCTCCTTCCCCTGATTTGGTAAAGTGACCGTTTATTGTTTTGGTTAGAAAGGCCTGCCTCTTTAACCTGCCCTTTCCTTCATTTTGTAAAGTGACTGTTTATTGTTTTGGTTAGAAAATCCCGCCTATGTAACCCGCCCCTTTCTCTCAATTAGTTAATTGATCGTTTATTGTTTTTGGTTAGAAAATCCCGCCTCTGTAACCTGCTCCTTTCCCTCAATTAGTTAAGGGATCGTTTATTGTTTTGGTTAGAAAATCCCGCCTCTGTAACCTGCTCCTTTCCCTCAATTAGTTAAGGGATCGTTTATTGTTTTGGTTAGAAAATCCCGCCTCTGTAACCTGCTCCTTCTCCTGATTTGGTAAAGTGACCGTTTATTGTTTTGGTTAGAAAGGCCTGCCTCTTTAACCTGCCCTTTCCTTTATTTTGTAAAGTGACTGTTTATTGTTTTAGTTAGAAAATCCCGCTTCTGTAACCTGCTCCTTTCCCTCAATTAGTTAAATGATCGTTTATTGTTTTTGGTTAGAAAATCCCGCCTCTGTAACCTGCTCCTTTCCCTCAATTAGTTAAGGGATCGTTTATTATTTTGGTTAGAAAATCCCGTCTCTGTAACCTGCTCCTTTCCCTCAATTAGTTAAGTGATCGCTTATTGTTTTGGTTAGGAAATCCCGCCTCTGTAACCTGCTCCTTTCTCTCAATTTGTAATGTTATCGTTTATTGTTTTGGTTAGAAAATACCATCTATGTAACCTGTTCCTTCCCTTCATTTGGTAAAGTGATTGTTTATTGTTTTGCTTAGAAAATCCCGCCTTAACCTGCTCCTTTCCATCAATTGGTAATTGTTTTTGGTTATAAAATGAGTGTTTTGCTACGTCATGTGGTAATCGATTATCGACAACAACCACAAACTATTAAATTTAAAGTCTTTTACCACAGGCGCATATGGAAATCTAGCTCATAGTCTATAATTCATGGAATTTTGAATGTTTTGGCACAGGCATAGTGAAACCAACTGTCCGACAGACCAGAAATCAACAAATTTTGAATGTTTTGGCATAGGCATGTTGAAATCAACTGTCTGACAGTCCATAAATCAGCAGTCTGACAGTTTGAAGAAATACATACATAAAAAGTCATTAAAAGGACAACAAAAGTCATTAAAAGGACAACAAAAGTCATTATGCACAATTCGTAAAAAAGGAGGACAAAAAAAGTCAAATAAAAGGACATAAAAAATCACTGCCTAAAATATATATTAGTTTCATATTCTTATTGCATACAGTATGCATATATTGGCATTGTTGATGTTGATACGGTCAACCTGCTGATTGATTGATAAGCTGCTGTAGAGTATACTACTATAAGGTACAGTATACTGAATAGGCCTAAATCGCATATGTGGCGTTACTTTAATTGAGATGTATTAATTACAGTGGTGTCGACTACACTGGTACCAACAAGAAATGTAATCCAGGATTTTACGCCTCAGAGTTACCTGTTGCAAATATTAGTGCACTCATGATAGTCTGTGGTGAAGCAAAGAAACAGCCAAGTAAGTTTGGATTACTAAGTGTTAACTCAAAAAATTATATGTACAATTTAGGCCGATATCTCCTAATCACTTTTACGCAGTAGAAAAGTTTCCGCATTAAGGAATAAAGAAGGTTTTTACTCTTTGACATTTCGCCTATTAACAACTGGAAAACTGGAAACTACGGTTCAATCAACTTCCTCACAGCGAAGCAGCATGTGGTACAGTAGGCCTACATGCATGCCAAAACCTAAACTTTGTAGCATAATCAGGCATATTTCTTAGATTGAGCAGTAAAATGTCATATGCTTGGTGGGATGAAACCATTTTCACTTTTATACAATCGCGGCCGTGTGAGTGAGGTGAATACGGCCGCTCCTAATACCGGAGGATCTATAACGTTATCCCGAAAACGAGGGTTTCCCATGGTAACTTCTAAACTAGCCACTATTTTTTCTTTATTTTCGTTTTGGAGGCGTGTGGGCCTATTCTAAGACTCTTAGCTTGGCCCTTTTTTTCAATCTATTTGTTTGACGGACATGACGGACAATTTTCGTTTCGATTTTTGTCGATTTTAACATTAGGTTCTATGTAAACTACAAAAACCACGGGCGAAAGTACTTTTTTTATCGTTGAAACATGAAGAGGGACTCCAAATTAGATGTTTACAGCTTTAAAAATGGGGGGTCCCCGAGTTACTTTTCCGTCTATTGTCCGTCAAAGTTAGAAAAACGGACAAAATGACTTTGCGGGAACCACTACAACTCGGCTAATATTAATCGTACGGGGACGAAAGTAACGCAGTTGGAAAGGGGAAGAGTGGCGCTATCTTCGTATCGAATGGGGGTAAGATATTTACTAATATTTCGAGTGGAAAAAGGGGCCGTAACTTTGTCTGTTTTTTTCCATCTTTTTTATATATTTTATATTTCCGAAATTTTTATTTCGAAAACGCGAGTAGGAATCCGCCAATTATTTTTCGGAATGCATAAAACACCACAGGGGCTACGATCCTATCGAATGGGGGTACAAAAAATAAGTCGGCAAAGGGGTCCAAAAAGGGCCAGAAAATGATAAAAAGTTTATAACTAATAACTTTTTTATTTTCGACTCTAGAAGGTTAAGGTTCATTTTATACGGTGAATATCGATACGTGGAATCCAAATATTCGATTGGTTTTGCTGCGCAAGCGATATTAAAAAATTGAGGGCCAATATTAAAATTTCGCGTTTCAAACTCGCTGCGCGGGAACTCGTCTAGCTCGAAAACTACTCAACGTCTGGAAAACGTATTTAAACAGACTTATAGAGCGTTAAATTATCTATCTTTCAGCGTTAGTTACAGCGCTGTAGCTATTATACAACTGGTGCGGCAGACGATCGTGTGAAATAATATATTTATAAAAGGGACGAAAAAAAAATTTTTTTTCTTAAAATCGCTTATCCAGTATAATTTAGCGTATTGCGCCAAAAGTATATTTAAAATGTAGCAAATTACCTCCGCTATCTTTTTTCTTAACATTTATAATTAAAATTACGAATTTTAAGGGTCGAAAAATATCGCGTAATTCTGGCCCTTTTTTTTCATTTTTTTTGGGGCCAAAAATGACCCCCTCTCAAAAGATAGAAAAAAAAATTACGGCAAAGAATATACCAATTTTATTGAATTTGGACCACCAGAACCGAAGTTAGAGCGATTTTAGTGAAAAAATAAAAAAAAAATTTTTTACAAAAAATTAAGAATGGTCAATATTGGATTTCGTACCCGCGAACTTAGGTTTCATTAACGTGATTGATTACCACTAGACTATGTGACCAAGTGAATTTGAAATTTTCGGGTGACTATTTTAAAACATCAATAACTTCGGTTCTACTGGGCCGTTTGATCTGAAACTTTTTTCATTGGATAGAGGATAGATTGTAGTGTGTGAAATAGGATACAACTTGGGAAAAAACGCATGTGCACTTAGTGCAAAATGCACTTAAATGGTGCACATTTTTTCGATAATTCAAACAGTATTATTTCAAGTTCTATACATCCTAGAATGTTATTTTCTGGGTTAAAATGTAGTTTGGAGTGATTTCTAACTATAATCTTAACATTTGTTTAACTTTTTATGTCTATAAAGTGACTTAAAATGTCCATGAATATGGTCCAAAATCGCAAATGTCGCGATTTATTAAATCTGATTTTTGACACTTTTAGCGACTGACAATTGATCATGCACTATCGTAGATCGGTAGAGGATAGACATAAGTGTGTTAAATAGGAACCACCTTTAGGATCCGCTAAAGTGCACTTGTGCAAATATGTGTGCAAATGTGCAATTTTTTTTAATGTCAAATGGTGTATTATTGGGTTCTTTTCGTTGCAGATAGTTTATTTTCATATTAATATGTTGTTTGGACCTTACTGAGCGCATTACGAGTATGTGTACAAATAACTGGTCGTTATAAGGGTTCGATTTGTTAAATTAATAAAAAATAAGGTTGTAATATTCTAAAAAACCAGTGTGATCTTAAATGAACTTTAAACAATAAATAGAGATCAGATAACAAATGGACCACACAATTTATTAAAAAACTCGCACCTCTTCGGACTTAATATATGGCTTCAATTTTATTCAACAGTAGATATTTGGGGGAAGTTAGATAAACTGCATTTATGCAGTGAATCTAACTTCCCCCTTCATGATATAATATACCAAAGACACACTCTTTGGAGGACCTGTTGTTTACTATGTAGACTTTGTTCAACCTAAACAACTTAAGTCAGATTAACAATTAAATTGGAGAGATACGCCTATTCCTACTAATTGGAAGAGACGGTAACAATACCTGCAATATCCTACTGTAAAGTTTGTAAATCAAATCATAAATCCGACCTTCTCACCAAAACAGTAAACCCCAAGTAAGCGAATATATTGCAGTATCGATCTCTTTTAACCGGTGAGGCAGAAAACAGTCTACGAGCAGACAAACTTCGATAAAACAAAATCCCGCGCAGCGAATCCTAAAATCAGGCTGACTCACTGACGGACTAAGGGGCTCGTATACTTTGCCGCGGTGTGATTTATATGGTTGGGCAAAGGGACGCTAGCTAGGTACAGAGCAGATTTGGAGATGTCTAACTAGCGGGCAAAGCACAGTACGGACTAAGTTAATTTTATATATTTTGAGGTGTAAATAATTTCTAACGCGCGTGTGTTAATTCTGAACGGTCAAAAGCAGTTTTGCTCCTTCACATATATAATTACTGGGTACGGTGTGCATTTTACGAATATTCTAATTTGTAACTTGTAGGTCCAATACTCACGAATGGTAAGGTTCCTTCCCCTCTTGCGTATTTCCAGGACTCAAATTCAGGCATAAGGTTAATACTACGCCCAGAATTCGGCAATTTTAGGTACCAGGTCCCTGATACTAAGAAGAGATGTGTTAGTTTACTACTGTAGGCGTACGGGTACTAATAGCTATCCTGGCTCCTATCTAGAATTTTAGTCACCCAGGTAGTCCGGGTAACTTCCTATTAGGGCGTTGGCGGGGACACGGTAGATGTTAGTATATCCCTGATAGCCTCAATTTATTTGCGCCTAGCGTAAACTGCCCTACCGCCTGAACGGTACAATCCCAATTCAGGTGAAAACACAGCAACCCCCTAGCCTACAAGTTCTGATGTAACGGACACCGTTGTACGGCAAATAGTCGCACACACACCTGTACTTAGCAAGAGTTAAGCGTACAGTTTGCTGCACCCTAACCAATGTGTATGCCTTGTACCGGTGTGCCTACGTCCTATCTGCGTACTAGTATCTGCTCTCTCTCCCTCTCCCCCGTAGGAATATGAAGGTCTACTGCGGTTTTTCCCTGAATCAAGACAGTACAGTCCCTATGATGTAATTTTGGGCTTACAGCGTGTCACTACGTCTACCTTTGATCTTTTGGTCTTACACTTAGGTAGCAAGGATCGAACGCTGTCTAACCTTTCAGGCGATGGGCGAATAACGCTAGATGGTATTGCGGGTTGTCTCTCGTCTACATTCCCGTGATGTTCCCGTTCATTGCTGTGGCCCGATCTCTAGCTGGCCATCCTGTCCCTGAGTTTGTTCACCGTAGTGAAACCATATTAAAACAGATAGAAAGGCTGAGAGATGTGACTAGTATTTCTGACTTTATTACAAAACATATAATAACTATTATACAATAAACAATGTAATCTGAAATAAGACAGAAAGTGAATGATGGAAATTGATTGAATGTGATTGAGATTGAGATAACTAATGAACGAATCGCACCTTTATATACTAAATTTGTGCTGCAATCAATCGAGAAAATTCTCGATTGTTCTATGGGTTCTAACAAGGTTTTAAAGATAGCTTATTGGTCCAGCTAATATATAACTTGCACTACATTGGTTACAATCAAATAACTACAGCCTTATTGGTACAGACAAATGCAATTAATTTGTAGCGGTTAATTTAAATGAGTTGAAATTCTGCACAAAAAATAATTCGCACTTACTAGGATTCGAACTCGATACCTACTACACATATAATTTCCAACGCTCTACCAACTGAGCTACTGAACCACTTGACCGATAGATACACAATAAATAGAACCAATACTAATGAGAACTCAAAGCAATCTTTACAAAGTTAATTCGAATAAAATAAAATTTTGAAAATCCACGGCATTTAGGGAATATAATTCTATACCGCTCCATGAAAACAGGATATTATCGTGCATAAAATATACGGTTTTCACCAATAATCAATCAAACTATAGAATACTTAGGGCGTACTTACATATTTACAATTAAGTTTCAAACAATACTTCCCTTTTACGTAATGATTCGATACAAAATAATTACAAATTCAAACTTTACGTATTTAAGGCTTTACTAAGTAAGTACAATATAAATCTAAATTAAATTCACCAATATAAATCTATTGCATCTCAATATTGCATAAATTCAAACAATTACAAATACAAATAAATGAAAACAATAAGAAAGGCTCGCGAGTCTTCCATCTACTATTGCATCTCAAATATTGCATAAATTCAAGTAATTACAAATACTTTCGTACCTAAATGTAGATTGCATAAGTTTGGAATAATTACAAATATGAGTCTTTCTGAGCACAAATATTTCTGTCTATAAAACTTTCTCTTTAGGTACAAATACTGCTTATAAAATATAAATTGCATAATATTCGGAACAATACAAATTGCATAAGTTTGGAATAATATAAATTGTATAAGTTCGGAATAATTACAAATATAAAATATAAATTCTTACTAAATATAAATCTTACTAACTATAAGTCTTTACTTAAATATAAATATAAACTGCA